>JARQOD010006605.1:0-42191 GCA_033576555.1 Oophaga sylvatica | reverse complement strand
TTTCCAATAAAACAATTATGAGCTGTAACCAAGGGAAACCTAGTACGATAATGTCATGCAGATTATACAAGCACCAGAAATTTGCAACTCTCCTGATAATCTGGTTCAACCCCTTATCACCTGAGTAGAAAACTGGGGTTTATTCTCCGCCAAAGGGTTTGAATCAATGCCCATAGGGGAATAGACTTCCGCAGGGGTATCATGGGAAACCCACAACATTTGGCAAAGTCAAAAATCCATCAGTTAATAGCTGCTCCTGAATCAACAAAAGCCTGAGCAGAAATGTGGACGGGAGCAAATCAGGGTAACAGTCAACAGAAATTTAGTCTGAACACTACCCAAGGCAACTGAGCGTGCAAAACGTCTTCCCCGCTTAGGGCAGACTGAAATAGTATGAGAGGCATCACACAGTAGAACTAACCCACTGCGCTTTCGAAAACTCATGATGCTGTGCCCCAGAAGTCACTCTATCACATTGCATGGGCTCAGAAAGCTGGCTCACAAGGCAACACATCTCACGCATACCTCTGCGCTCACGCAAAAGTCTGTCAATTTGTATAGCCCAATGACATAGAATCATTGAGACCAGAGGGAGCAGGGAATCCCACCATAACATCCTTTACATTCTCTGACAGCCCCTTCCGAAAAAGGGCTGCCAAAGCTCACCATTCCATTTGGTCAGGACTGCCCACGTTCGGAATTTCTGACAGTACAGCTCAGCGTCTTCAAGACCTGATTTAATGCAACAAGGTTTTTTCAGCTTGATCATGTGACATTAGGTTCATCGTAACAATAACCCCGAGCCAGAAAAAATGCATCAATATCATTCAAAACAGGATCCCCAGGTGTCAAGGAAAAAGCCCAATCCTGAGGGTCGCCGCGCAGGAGAGAGATGACAATTTGAACCTGCTGTGCTGCGTTCCGTGAGGACTTAGGCTTTTAAGGCAGAAAACAACTTACAGTTATTTTTGAAATTCAGAAATTTTAGCCCGATCCCCCAAAAACAAATCTGGCATGGGAATCTAGGTTCCACAACCGACAACCTAGCAAGATAGGTAGCAATACTCCGAACCTCAGTGGCAAGCTGATCCACATGACCAGAAAACTGTGCAAGCTCCATTGAGAGAAAAAATAAATCCTCCTCAGCACCCAGAGAAAAAAGGGAAAAAATGCAACAAACGGAAAAAAAAAAATCTCTGACAACTTTTTTTTTTTTTCTTTCCACACTATTTTTTCCCTTCTGTGAGTACCATATAATTTTCAGTTTGGGCCGGTGATACTGTTGTGTTTTGGTAGCTGAGGAGAATAAGCAAACACGGCAATACACCAAGAGGCTGGAAACCTATTGGATTGCAGTACCCTAAACTAACCACACAACATAGAGGTAGCCGTGGGCGTTCCTACGTTGATCCTAGACGCCTCGTCACAGCCTGAGAGATAACTACCCTAAAGGCAGAAAATGAAAAGCTATCTGCCCCGAGCAGATCCCCAAAGAATATAGGAAGCCCCCAAACATGTAATGGCGGTTAGACAAGAAGAAGCAAGGACACAGACAGAAAATAGAATGAGCAAACGCTGGGGCCCAATCTGTCTAGACAGAAAGTACAGGAAAGGATACTCACTGCAATCCAAAAAAAAACCTAAAAAATACCAACTCTTCTGATTGCAAAAACACCTGAGACCCACACGATCTCTACCACCTAAAATCAGATCTCTGGTGTAACAAAACTAAGCCGCACCCACTGAAAAAACAGGAAAAAGCAAATGAACAATTAACAGTGCCTTCAGATAAACTGAGAGAAGCACAAGCCCCCGGAGGGGACCTGGCTGACCTCCACAGAAGTGCAGGGAACAATGCAAAAAGCAAGCACAAAAATAAAAGCAGAAAATATCTTATCTGATAGCAGAAGATGCAGGCAAGACACAGCAAACTTCCAAATGAACCAGGAACCACAATTGAGACAAGAACAATTGATCACGGCAACCATCATGGGAGGAACCTCCCTTATTTCAGTCCAGTCAGCGATCCCAGATTGCCATTCCTCGCTGAAAGGCTCAGTACTGTCTGTAACCACCAGAGGGAGCCTCTGCTCAGAAACCATCTCTAGCACATTCATAACAGTTAGGGACTTGTTGCTAAGGAAAGATTGCCTCCAAGTGGGAATCTGTCAAGAAGATTTCCTCGTAGAAGTCAGTCGGGGGTGGACCTTGCTAGTGTGAGGACGTCCACGTTCCTTGGCACTGAGCATAGGAAAAAGAGGGGACCAGCAACCCCTGAAGAAGCCGGTGAAGGATTCACCGGGTAGCGTGAGCCCAAAGAAGAGTGGGTTTACGTAGAAGTGTCTAGTGGAAGAACCACTGTGGGAACGCTCAGCAGAAGAAGTTGTGCATGAGCGCAGTAGCTAGTGGGCCTCTAGAAGTATCCGGCGGGATACCAGAGAGGGGTGGACGACCTAGTAGATGTGTCTTTCTAGACTGGATTGAAATGTCTCCAGGGGAAAGATCGAAGTGCCGTTTCACCGGGCTCCTGTCCCGTCAATACTTTGTGGTCTATTCTGGTGTTGCAGAGGAGAAAAGCGGAATTGTAAAGAAAAGTATTGCTGGTATCGTGTAAGACTGCTAATGGTGTCTTGGATGTGCTATGTCCGGAGGAAAATAAAGTAGAACTGTTGACGTGATTTCTGGACTCTGACTCTGATTGTCCTTATGGTCTGTTACGGGAGAAGTAATAGGGAATACACCGCACACTCTAAAAATTTTTGATGCAAAAGAAGACTAACATTTATTCATACATAGCCCGGCAACATGGCAAAATAATGAAGTGAAAGCGATTGTAATTAACGTTTCGGCTCCTCCGAAGCCTTTATCAAAACGTTCGCTGTAGAAACAAAAGAAATAAATAAGTACCAAAGCAGTACTTTACAGTTCAGTATAGGTAAAGAAATAAAATAATAATAAAACATAACACAATTTGTCCAAAATCATCATAGTCAAGAGTAGTAACGCCAAAGCATATTGTATCTGACAAAATGAAATCAAAATAATTTGTATACAATTTTGGGGGTGCCTGTCAGGAGTACTTGAACCAAATGAGTTTAAAACAGTCAAGAAGAGCTCAGAGTTACCTTATGATCCAGTGCCCAAGGAAGCAATATATAAGAGAAAGAGTGGAGAGGCCCCATGCGATGCCACAATCAGACTAAAAGAATTAGTAAAGAGGTGTTAGGCTAGTAGTAAAGCGTGAAGCAATATAGTTAAAGGGGGCATAAGGCTAGTTTCCTAATTAAATGCAGAAGTTCATGAGGGGTTAATGAATTCAACCTGAGTGGCTGACAGTCTGCAAGGTTTATATAATAAAAGCCAAGGTAAGAATCATATCTGAAGGTCACATTTGTGTGATAAGAAATGGCTGTGAAGGAAAACCACTTCCTCCCACGCCACCAGTGTGTTGTAACTACACAGTCACAGCTCTCTGGCGCCACCTTTGTCTCTCAGGTCAGTAAGGGAACTGCACCTACAGCAAATGGCCGTCGGGGAGGGTGTCCTGTTACCCACTGGGTATTCTAAGATTCGTGATCAGAGTAAAAAGCATCAGCCCAAAATTAATTTTATGGTTTAATTGCCTTTAGGGCGCACTAGATAATTACAGAAATATACAGTAAGCTATACAACGGAATTACAGTGGATTTGCAGTCAGAGTAAAATACAACAATAATGGTACAAGGCTTTGAGGTATTTGCTAGAGGTCAATATTACCAGGTTGTAGGTTGCATGTGGAGGCAGGGAGCTCTGCGATCCACAGGTAAGAATCTTAGTTGCTGGACAGTCCCCCAAAACGTTGTGCCGCTGCTCCCTTGGCAGATCTGTCCCTTGTTCCTTCTTAGATCTTCATCGTCTTGGCTTCTGTGAGAATAGAGAGGGTCTGCCGTCTGCTCACAGTTCTTAAACCCTGAGGTCCCTCCCCTCGGTGTCAGATGGTGGGCTGATAATCTCCACCCTTAGCTCCCTGCAGAATTTATTCCCAATATCTAACAAAGGGATTAACTTTCCTCAGGACGATCGGATCAGGACACGAGAGGTACCAGCGGATGCAGTATGTTCTGCCTGTCACGTGGAAATCAAACCTGGCCCGATTGGGTCTCTCTGTGGAGGGCCAATCTCTATATCTCAGGCCCCCAAGCCATCACCGACTCGGGAGTTGCACTGTCAGATGCCCTAGGTCCGCAGGATCACACAGATATTTCTTATGAGTCAGTACCTACAAAGATGTGCTCATAATTCATAATCCTAGAACGGAGCCCTCGTGTCTAGCTGATACAATGGATGTGTTTTTTGTGTCTAGCTGGCAGGTGTAATCTAATTGAAGCCCCCAGCTTTGAGGTACTGTTTTGGCCTGGCCTACTTAGCATACTAAAAGGGCCTGGCTATTCACATGGAGACTATGCCTAAGGCCATGGGGGTAGGAGCAGTTAGCTGCTGTGAATCTGTGAATTCAGACAAAATAGCACCTGGGAAGAGACAAAATGGCAGATGGAACAGGCCATATCCAAGATGGTGGCTGTTCCATCCTCACAATGGCCAGTTACCTAATTGGATGCAGAAGTCCTGAGGGGTTAATAGATTCCCCTGAGCGGCTGACAGTCTGCAAGGTTTGTATAACAAAAGCCAAAGATCAGAGTCATATCTGAAAGTCCCATATTGTGTAGTAAGATCTATAGCAAGATAATTACCTGCAGGGGTTAAGAGGTTTATGAGCGGCGCTCCCACGCCTAGCTCTCAGCGTGTGTGTGCTGTGTGTTGCCCTGGCGTTATATGCTATTACTGGAATTACTGGACCGGAAGTGAGCGGTCCCGGCCGGAAGTGATGTTGCGCGACTATCTGTGTGGAATGTACAGGCATTGTTTGTTGCCAGGAGGACTAGCGTCATAGTGACATGCCCTATAGTTGAATGACTGCTATAGGGAGCGTTCTTGCTTTCTGAGAGACCCGTATTAAAAACCGCATATGGAACCATAAATGGGTGGCTGTTTAAACAATATTATGAGAATTATGTGTTAAGTTATGTTGAAGCATGGATAAATAAGGAAGGGGGATAAGGAACTCTAAGTGGTAATGACCAAATAGGAGGCATAATATTGGAAAATCGAGGGCATATATTAGGAAAGGGGCAAACGGGGAATAAGACATAAGTCATAAGTTCACGCATACTAGTACAAAATGAAAATTAAATGTTGTTAATCGCTAGGCGTGGAGGCAAGGGCCAGGGGGTCAGTGCAAAACTCACCTAGGGTCACACAATTTTAGCGAGTCTGAAAAATAACAGAAAAAACATTATAGAGGAATTCCAATGACCAATCAATCTTCCTATTCAGTCCCTTGGGAGTTAATGTGTCCAGTTTGTGTATCCAATAGGTCTCACGGGATTTAAGTAGTCTAACATGGTAACCACCCCTCCTGGGGGGGGGACATGTTCGATAACCTGATATTTGAGTTGGGCCACCGAATGTCTCAATTTAGTAAAATGGTCAGGTAATGGTAGCCAAATTTTGCCACATCTTATGGTGGATTTGTGGCTGGCTATTTCTATCCTTAATGTGCTGCGTAGTCTCACCCACATATAGAAGCCCACAGGGGCATTTCACTAAATACACCACAAAATTGGAATTGCATGTGAAAAAACCTTGAATCGGATAGGATTTGCCTGTCCAGAGGTGAGTAATGTTCTCCGATTTGATGATATTTGAGCAAGAGGCACAATTTAGACATGGAAAGGTACCATTCCTTCTAGGTGCAAGTAATCTTTGAATTTCAAAGGTTTGAATTTGCTACAGAATTTTGGGAGTTCTGTTATTGAAATATGTTTCTTTTCTGTAAATCCAATCTTCTTTTCACTGAGCTACAAGTTTTCTGGCTTAGAAAAGTTGCAAGTTATGGACCCCTCCATATGGACACCACAAAGTGCAACTTTTTTTACCTTTCACCGCTGCTAGCTGTCATTTTGTTAAAAAGGCATGGGGCTTATATGAAGAAGTGATGCATTGCACTGCCTGACAAATTTACTATAACTTACGACAAAAAGTGGTGTAAATTACATTGCAAATCTATGCCACCAAGGAATACATCTGCATGGCTACATTCCCACGTTTCCACACAGCAGTATTTTGATCAGTATTTCATATTAAAACCGGGAGGGGGTCAAAACTGTCGAAGTGGTGCACGTGTTTCTGTTATACTTGTTTTTGATACTTCCTGGCATTTGAATTTGACAAAAGTACAAGTGCTTCTCACTAAATTAGAATTTAATCAAATAGTTAATTTACTTCAGTTCTTCAAAACATAAAGTGAAACTCATATATTGAATAAAGTCATTATAAACAGAGTGATTTATTTCAAGTGATTATTTCTGTTAATGTTGATGATTATGGCTTACAGCCAATGAAAACACAAAAGTCATTATCTCAGTAAATTAGAATAATTAGCAAAAAAACACCCGCAAAGGCTTCCTAAGCATCTAAAAATGCCCCTTAGTCTGTTTCGCAGGCTCCACAATCATGGGGAAGACTGCTGACTTGACAGATATCCAGAAGGCCGTAACTGACACACTCCACAAGGAGGGTAAACCACAAAAGGTCATTAGCTAAAGAAGCTGGCTGTTCACAGAGTGCTGTATCCAACCATATTAATGGAAAGTAAGTGGAAGGAAAAAGTGTGGTAGAAAAAGGTGCACAAGCAACCGGGATAACTGCAGCCTTGAAAGGATTGTTAAGAAAGGGCCATTCAAAAATTTGGGGAGAAGTCACAAGGAGTGGACTGCTGCTGGAGTCATTGCTTCAAGAGCCACCACACAGAGATGTATTCAGGACATGGGCTACAAGTCTCGAATTCCTTGTGTCAAGCCACTCATGACCAATAGACAATGCCAGAAGCGTCTTACCTGGGCCAAGGAGAAAAAGAACTGGACTGTTTGCTCAGTGGTCCAAGGTGTTGTTTTTTAGATGAAAGTAAATCTTGCATTTCATTTGGAAATCAAGGTCCCAGAGTCTGGAGGAAGAGTGGAGAGGCACACAATCCAAGCTGCTTAAGATCTAATGTGAAGTTTCCACAATCAGTGATGGTTTGGGGAGCCATGTCATCTGCTGGTGTAGGTCCACTGTGTTTTATCAAGACCGAAGTTAGTGCAGCTGTCTACCAGGAAATTTTAGAGCACTTCATTCTTCACTCTGCCAACATGCTTTTTGGAGATGGAAATTTCATTCTCCAGCAGGACTTGGCACCTGTCCACACTGCCAAAAGTACCAATACCTGGTTTAAAAAACAACAGTATCACTGTGCTTGATTGGCCAGCAAACTCGCCTGATCTTAACCCCATAATGAAGATGAGAGACACCAGATCCAACAATGCAGATAAGCTGAAGGCTGCTATCAAAGAAACCTGGGATTCCATAACACCTCAGCAGTGCCACAGGCTGATCGCCTCCATGCCACGCTGCATTGATGCAAAAATATTTAGACTTGAGAGTCCTCAGTGGTTGATACCTTTTAATGGCAAACTGAAAAGATGATAACAAATTGCAAGCTTTCCAGACTACTCAGGTCTCTTCATCAGGCAAAGACTAAAACAAAAACTGAATTGCATTGATGCAGTAATTGATGCATAAGAAGCCCCAACCAAGTATTGAGTGCATTTACTGAACATACATTTCAGTAAGCCAACATTTTGGATTTTAACCCTGCTGCAGAACAATGGGGTCATATAGACCCCAGCGCTGAATAAATTGAAATATTTCTAAAACTGGTCATTCTCAGACATTGACCTTCTCTATGTATTTTCAAATAACATATTTTCTGCTTATGTAGATCATATTTTGATTTTGTTTTTCAATTTTGTTTCAAAGTTATTTTCATTTTCTGTGTTTGGGACTCTCTGACCCCATAGTACCTTTATTGTCTGACATTTTTTATTTGAATATTTCTGTTCACAGGTTTTGTAATATAATTGTAAATAAACAATGGCTAGACGAGATCTGCGTCACTTTCGACCCAGCAGTGTTACAGGACAGCGCGAACAGTGCTATGTTTGTCCTCGATCGAAGGACAAAAAGACGAAATTTATTTGCAATGACTGCAAGAAGATCATTTGTGAAGAACATGGCACTATGACGTGCAGTTAATGCAAGGGCTAAATTTATTGCCAGATCATTCGTTGTCATTATGTTTTTACTAAAATCCACACAGTTGCAGTTATTGTGCATTTTTTATTGAATTTGAATACTTTTAGTTATTAGTAAAGCATTTTTGTATAAATTTCAGTTTGTGTTTGATGACAAATAAATCACTTCAAAGTTACGTTTGATTTCATAACTCTGTTCTGATATGATGACAGAATAAAACGTGATTATTCTGAACCGCCAGCATGTTCATTTTAATGAAATATGACGATTTGAGCCTGGGGTCGTATAGACCCCATGGTACCAAAGCAGTGATTTTTTTTTTTTATGGTTCCACAGCAGGGTTACAATCATTTTTCAAGCTGGTGTTATAAAGTATTCTAATTTACTGGATAATGACTTTTGGGCTTTCATTGGCTGTAAGCCATAATCATCAACATTAACAGAAATAAACACTTGAAACAGATCACTCTGTTTGTAATGACTCTATGTAATGTATGAGTTTCACTTTCTATTGAAGAACTGAATTAAATGAACTTTTTGATTCTAATTTAGTGAGAAGCACTTGTATATTGATCCATTCATGTGTGGATTACATGTATTTATAATTTGTTTCCCCATCTAATGCAATCTTAGGTGGGAACATTTGCACATAAAACTCAGCATGCCTGCAAAAGAAATTGACCTGTTGCGGATGTCAAACTTGCACCGCAGGTCAGTTTACGCAGCATATAAAAAAACTCAGTGGGCGTGACATTTCTATAAATCCCATCCACTTTTTCTGCACAACAGACATACAAAATGCGTCAAAAACTCAACAAAAATTCATTGTGGGAACGTAACCTTAGGGACCTAATATTATTATTATTATTAATATTATTATTATGCTTTTTTTCAAGAATAAAAATGGTTCTCACATTGATTTATTTATTTGTGCCTTATTCATGATTTACCTTGTGCTTTTTTTAAGCCCTTTATGACCGGGAATTTTTCCATTTTCATTCTTTATTCCCCTTCTTCCAAGAGCCATAACTATTTTATTTGTCCATTAACATTGTCGTATGAGAGTTGTTCTTAGCTGGTTGTAGTGTAGAAAAACGGTGGGGGGATAAAATGCAAATCGGCAATTTTTTTTTTGTTAATTTTTTTTTTTTAGGTTTTATTTTTTACATCTTCAGATCATACATCATACATCTTCAGATCATTTTTTTCTCACACTGTACTGGTCAAGCCCCCCCCAAAAAAAAAAAAATCAGACTTTTTTTTAAAACAACAAAACAATTTGATTTATGCTGCCATTTTCTGAGTCCCATAACTTTTTAGCTTTCTGTCGGTGCACTTGTGTTAGGGCTTGAGCTGACATTATTATTGATACAATGTTGGCATATAAATGACGTTTTAATATCTTTTTATCACATTTTATGTGGGGAGTGCAGTGATTGAAAATTGAAAAAAGCCATTTTCACATTTGACTCTTTTTTTCTTTTTGACATTTAGTGTATGGTTAAAATAATTTTATTTTGATAAATATTATATTCTTTACTTTATTTTTCAGTCCAGTTAGGGGACTTGAACTTGAGATTGTTTCATCGCTTATACTATACACTGCAATAAAAAAGTATTGCTGTATAAAATAAAATTGTGGTTCTCCCATAAAACTCAACTTGTGGTTGAGCTTTACAGGAGGACCAAGATGGTAGTTACAGGGGCCTTTAGCAGATCCCAGCTATGACAATCCATTGTGCACCACTATCTAGATGTCACTGTCAGAGATTGACAGCAACATTTAAATAGTTCATCAGTGGCGGGTAGAGCTAGCTACTGGTAGATGCCGGCTGAGTAATACAGCGGACAACTGCCTGTAGCTCCTGAGCCTGCTACATACACCCACCGATGTACGTTATTGTTTCAAAAATGTTTGTAATTTTTGGAGGTGTGAGTGATAATGTGAGTATGATTTTCATTATCTAGATAGTTTCAGCTAATTCATCATTTGTGACTTTTCAAAATGTTACTCCATTTTTGTGCTGTCAAATTTTTTTTTTTTGGACAGTTGAAGAATTGAGGCTGAAACAACCATGTAAATTGGTCCAAGCATTTGGACTGGCCGCGGGTCTTCCGACCAGAGTGTGACAGCCTCATAGCAATATATGAAGCTGCCATTCTAGGTCAGAAAAGCTAAGCCAACTCCGTGCATTGAATTTGGTTCTTCTCAAACTCAGTCAAATAAATGTGATTGCGATGAAGCATGTAGTCCCATTAAAATGCACTGATATCATGTTCATGAAAAGAATACCAAATACATTGTGGATGAAGGAATAGCTCTGTAGATGTATCCTCCACAAAAGGTGGCTGTACTGTTACTTCAGGGTGCACACAGGACGCAGTAGTATTGCATAGGGGACTTTATTACTTTGTAAAGTGTTGCTGTAAGGAGGAGGACCGGGCCGTGGGTACCTTTTCTGTGCCGGGTCCGGAACTGTCGGGGCTGTCTCCTCTGTTGTCCAGGGGAAAGAATAAGAGACCGGACAAACCTTTGCACCAGGAAGCAGGGGGCATGGCTAAGCAGCAGCAGCCACAGCGCTTTGGAAGCAGTCAGTTTTGGTGGAGCAGGCAGCGCGCAGCAGGAGAGTGGAGCGCTCCGTTCCTCGAGCACTGACACTGCGCAGGCCTACGTCTATTTACTCCCGCCGCCACCAGCGGGGACTTGAGAGAGAGAAGTGCATTATACCCAGTGACTACCAGAGATCAAGGGACCGCACGCTCCGTGTTCGTGAGTACAGCGTGTGTGCCGCCAAAGAGAAACTGGGTACGGGAAAGACATTTACACCCTGAGTTGCTAGTATATACTTCACAGTCTACGTTGGATCCGGATAGTGCTTTGGCCTTCTCTGTCTCAGTTGCATCAAACTATGGACTAGGGGCAGCGGAAGGTACCAGAGACCGACCGCTGCCGTCAGAAGACGGATCGTTGTTGCTCACAGGACCTCGTTGGACCAGCACCGCACCAGCCATTGTGGCGTCATTGATTTCCCTGCAGCTCCTACAGCCTGAGGAACTACTGACATGATAAGTTACCACAAAGAACTTCCATTATCTTATCCATTGTTCCTTGACCCTGCATTTCCTTGGCAATTGAACTGTTTATTCCTCCATTTAACTGTTTACTCCCTCATTTGACTGCTTATCTTCCTGTGTGGAGTATCCCATTGTTAAAGTAAAGTTGTTAACCCTTGCTCTGCCTCTCGTGCCTTCCTGCATCTTGCAACCTGCTCACATTGCCATGGTGGGCAATATTACCATGTGGGTCACCAGAAGACAATTATGGTCATGTTACTAATTTCTTGGGGTAGCAGTAGGATACAGATGATGCTGTAAATTTGAGAAATTAAATGGCAAATCTGGACTACAAGCAGAGAGAACATCAACCGTAAGTCAGTATATATCTCTACTGTACTCTCTTATATGATCTGCAACACTGGTATCTGCCACTATATGGCTGTTGAGTGATGGTAATATTTCTCCTAGTCTTTGTAAAAAACTTTTATTCAGTAGCAGGATGGTCTTCTAGTGAGGCATCCACTATAATGCCCAATCTATTCTGAACCACTAGCTATGCCCATGGTGGCGCACCATAAGTTTTTAGAAATCATGTCACCATAGCTCACAACCATCCCTGCTCAGTCATACATAAATTAACAATTTAATGTTCAGGCAGTAGCTCTAGCTGTGAGCAATAGGCCACAATGATGAAAACAGGATAATTTGGTAATCTTGAGCTGTATTTTAGGAAGTGAAGCCAGAAGCAAATTTTACAGGTACAGAGAGACACATTGTACTTAGCAGTATATTTCTATTTCCCTTTATTGTATTGGTAAAAAAACGACTTTTCTGTTCATATAAAACTACTGAAAAAAATAAAAAACAATTGCAAAAATGCTATTTTTTCTTTTTCATTCTCCCTGGGATTTGAACCCACAACCTCTATAATTACAAACAACAGCTAAAGCCATGAGCCATGAACTCTGGAGCTGTCACTGGGAGAATTTTGTATACTTGAAGATACCCACCAAACACACAGGCAGATCATACTGGTAGAGATACATATGTATGTACAGGTCCTTCTCAAAAAATTAGCATATAGTGCTAAATTTCATTATTTTCCATAATGTAATGATTACAATTAAACTTTCATATATTTTAGATTCATTACACACCAACTGAAATTTGTCAGGTCTTTTATTGTTTTAATACTGATGATTTTGGCATACAACTCCTGATAACCCAAAAATCCTGTCTCAAAAAATTAACATATTTCAACCATCCAATAAAATAAAAGTGTTTTTTAAAAACAAACAAAAAAAACATCAAATAATAAAGTTCAGTTATGCACTCAATACTTGGTCGGAAATCCTTTTGCAGAAATGACTGCTTCAATGTGGCGTGGCATGGAGGCAATCAGCCTGTGACACTGCTGAGGTGTTATGGAGGCCCAGGATGCTTCAATAGCGGCCTTAAGCTCATCCAGAGTGTTGGGTCTTGCGTCTCTCAACTTTCTCTTCACAATATCCCACAGATTCTCTATGGGGTTCAGGTCAGGAGAGTTGGCAGGCCAATTGAGCACAGTAATACCATGGTCAGTAAACCATTTACCAGTGGTTTTGGCACTGTGAGCAGGTGCCAGGTCGTGCTGAAAAATGAAATCTTCATCTCCATAAAGCATTTCAGCCGATGGAAGCATGAAGTGCTCCAAAATCTCCTGATAGCTAGCTGCATTGACCTTGCCCTTGATGAAACACAGTGGACCAACACCAGCAGCTGACATGGCACCCCACACCATCACTGACTGTGGGTACTTGACACTGGACTTCAGGCATTTTGGCATTTCCTTCTCCCCAGTCTTCCTCCAGACTCTGGCACCTTGATTTCCGAATGACATGCAAAATTTGCTTTCATCAGAAAAAAGTACTTGGGACCACTTAGCAACAGTCCAGTGCTGCTTCTCTGTAGCCCAGGTCAGGCGCTTCTGCCTCTGTTTATGGTTCAAAAGTGGCTTTACCTGGGGAATGCGGCACCTGTAGCCCATTTCCTGCACACGCCTGTGCACAGTGGCTCTGGATGTTTCTACACCAGACTCAGTCCACTGCTTCCTCAGGTCCCCCAAGGTCTGGAATCGGTCCTTCTCCACAATCTTCCTCAGGGTCCGGTCACCTCTTCTCGTTGTACAGCGTTTTCTGCCACATTGTTTCCTTCCAACAGACTTCCCATTGAGGTGCCTTGATACAGCACTCTGGGAACAGCCTATTTGTTGAGAAATTTCTTTCTGGGTCTTACCCTCTTGCTTGAGGGTGTCAATGATGGCCTTCTTGACATCAGTCAGGTCGCTAGTCTTACCCATGATGGGGGTTTTGAGTAATGAACCAGGCAGGGAGTTTTTAAAAGCCTCAGGAATCTTTTGCATGTGTTTAGAGTTAATTAGTTGATTCAGAAGATTAGGATAATAGGTCGTTTAGAGAACCTTTTCTTGATATGCTAATTTTTTGAGACAGGTTTTTTGGGTTATTAGGAGTTGTATGCCAAAATCATAAGTATTAACCCCTTAATGTCCACTGACGTGCAGAGTCCGTCATGGCAAGGTGCCAATTCCGGCACCAGGACGGACTCTGCACGTCATGCCTTTGATCTACCACTGCGTGTAAACACGCAGTGGTAGATCAGTGCCGACAGCTGTCACAGACAGCTGACAGGCACGGCAAGCGGTGCGGGGACCTTTGCCGTCGGTCCCCGCACTCACAGCGCTGTGATTGGTCAGTCAATCTGACTGACCAAACACAGCAGCGATCGCGCAGGAGAAGCTGAAATTTCAGCTTCCCCAGCGCGATCAGTGCAGGAGCCGGCGCTGCAGTGGCCAGGCTTCCTGCACTGACAGCCAGGAGCAGAGCCCCCACCGCCCCTGGCTGTTAACCCCCTGACTGCTGCGATCAAGCGCGATCGCAGAGCTCAGGGGGGGAGGCAGAGGGTCGGGAGCTCCCTCTGCCTCAGATCAGCGCCACTGCAATGTATTTGCAGGGCCTGATCTCTGCCTTGATGACCCGGGGGTTGTCATGACAACCTCCGGGTCATCTAGCTACGGGAAGCTGCTGTGATCATGTCACAGCAGCTTCCACTATAGTTGCAATGCATTGCAATGTCAGAGCATTGCAATGCATTGTAACTGCAATCAGAAGTAAAAAAAGTGAAAGTCCCATAAAGGGACAAGTTGAAAAAAATCATTTTTTTTAAAAAATTGTAAAAAAAATATTAAAAAATAATTTAAAAAAAATCCCCTAAAAAATACACATTTTTATGTAATAAAAAAAATAAAAAACAAAAAAAATACACATGTTAGGTATCGCCATGTCCGTAAAAATCCCATCTATAAAAGCATAACCCTAGTTAACCCCTTCAGTGAAAGCCGTAAAAAAAAAAACACAAAAAAGTAGTAAATTATACTTTTTCCAAGCGGTATCATTATACCGCTTGGAAAAAGTGCAATAAAACGCGATCAAAAAGTCAGATATAAATAATCATGGTACCGCTGAAAACGTCATCTTGTCCCGCAAAAAACAAGCCGCTATACAGCATCATCAGCGAAAAAATAAAAAAGTTATAGCTCGCGGAATAAACTGATGCAAAAATAATTATTTTTTCTATAAAATTCTTTATTGTGTAAAAAACGCCAAAACATAAAAAAAATATATAAATGAGGTATCGCTGTAATCGTAGTGACCCGAAGAATAAAGCTGCTTTATCAATTTTACCACACGCGGAACGGGGGGAAAACAATAAAAAAAAAAACAATTCCTGAATTGCTGGTTTTTGTTCATTCTGCTTCCACAAAAATCGGAATAGGAAGCGATCAAAAAACGTTATGTGCCCGAATATGGTACCAATAAATACGTCAGCTCGTCCCGCAAAAAATAAGCCCATAGATAACTCTGTCGGCCGAAATATGGAAAAATTATAGCTCTCAAAATACGGCGATGCAAAAATTTCTTACAAAAAATTATTCCAAAAAAAAGCATCTTTTAGAGTGTGACAGAAGCTAAACATGAAAAAAGGGTGTAAATCTGGTATCGCTGTAATCGCACCGATCCGAGGAATAAAGTCGCCTAATCACTAATATCGCACGAGGAACGGCGTAAAAAAGAAAACCAATTCTTCACCTTTGGTAGATTTGTTCATTGTGCCTCCCAAAGATCGCAGTAAGGCGATCACAGTGGTTCCCCCCCACATATGGGGTATCAGCGTACTCAGGACAAAATGCACAATAGCTTTTGGGGTCCTATTTCTCCTGTTCCCTTATAAAAATAAAAATTTGGGGGCAAAAAGGTCATTTTTGTGGAAAAAAATATGATTTTTTTTATTTTCACGGCTCTACGTTATAAACTTCTGTGAAGCCCTATATGCTAATTTTTTGAGAAGGACCTGTATATGTATGCTTTCTCAATACCACAGAATAGCTTTGATTCTGAGCTTAAAAATGCAATGCGTTACATGTGTTTTTTCAGACTCCACATAGCAGCTTATAGAGAAAAAAAGCACCAATACGGCACAGTTTAGCAGCATCTGTAAATGCACCAACAGAGGAGTTTTCATGAAATCAAAACTACTTTGCTTGGACATTTAGGCTCTGTTCACATGTAGCGTAAATACTGCATTTCTTCAGCTGCTTTTTTACACAGAAATTCTGCATTTAACTGTCCGAGCAACATGGATGTGATTTCATGAAAACTGCACCCCCTGTGCGTCTAAAGAAGCTGCTGAACTGTGCAGATTTAGTGCTTTTTTTTTCTCTAGGGACTTCTATGTGGTGCCTAAAAAAATCATGTAAAAAACTGTAGATACTTTTTAAGCGCAAAATCAAAGCTTTCTGTACTATAAAAAACATGTTAATGCAGCTTCACATTTGCAACAAAATCGCATCAAATAAGGGAGAAAAGGCATAAAAAATGCAGTAATCAGAGAAAATTGTTATTATGTAGTTTGGTGTGGACATCTGCTGATAGCAAAAACACTATTTATGCTACCTGTGAACACGAGTTTACAGACACCAAAAAGCCAGATGTCATGTAGTCAAGCTCTCAATTATTAACCTGCCTTAAGGTCACCTTTCAATACTAAGGTGACAGTAAGGTGAGATTATTAACCCATTCGCCACCGCTACAGGGCAATGGGAATAGACGGGCAAAGTGCCAGAAAGGGCGAATCTAATTATAGATTTGCCCTTTCTGGGGTGTCTGGGGGCAGATGTTAGTAGTCAGGGGGGGCACAAAAAAAAGTACCCTCCCTAGGCTATTATTATCTGCCCCCACTCGCTTGCTTTGTCTGTCTGGTGGAGAAAATACAGCGGGAGCCCACGCATTTTTTTGTCAACGAATTTACACCTTTAATTAACCCCTACATGTCTGAAATTTAGCACAAATACACTCATGTAATTGTAAGTTCTAAACAAATATCAAAATACAGGAAATGACATGGTTAACTGTGTGGAAACAATGTATCATTTCATGTCGGCTTCTGTGATTTCACAGAAGCCGGCAATTGAATTAGCGGCTATAACAGTATGTAGAAGTCTAGGAACTATAAATATATGTATATATACATGTCACAATGACATGTATATATATATATATATGTGTTCTATGTGTATATATCTATTCTTTTTTTGTGATTGAAATACTATACTTTTGGATCCATTATATGTCAGTTTTGCAAGCCTGCGAGAAAATCTCGCAAGTCGGATGAAAATCGGATGTTACAAGGTACACACACATGCGACTAAATCGCATCTTTGAAGGAAAATCGGATGCCAGAAGGATGTGTGATGTTTGCATTTTGATCCGACAATCGACCGTCTAAAACGGACCGATTTTTTGTGGTTGTGTGTGACGCCGGCCTTACACATAGAATGACTTTGATTAGTGAATGTGATAGGCTGCTCTGAACAGATGTGTTTTGATGGATCGCCTGAAACCATGCAAATTGTGGATAGTCCTAATTTCTTGGGTAGAGCATTCCAGAGGATTGGTGCAGCGCGGGAGAAGTCTTGGAGTCGGGAGTGGGAGGTACGGATTAGTGCAGAGGTTAGTCGAACGTCGTTTGCAGAGCGCAGCAGTCGGTTAGGCCGATAGATAGAAATGAGGGAGGAGATGTAGGGGGGTGCTGCACTGTGGAGAGCTTTGTGGGTGAGAACCAGCACTTTGAATTGGATCCTATAATGAATGGGCAGCCAGTGTAAGAACTGGCGAAGAGCGGAGGCGTCCGAGTACCGATTAGCTAGATGGATGACCCTGGCTGCTGCATTAAGGATAAATAAAATAAATCCACAGGTCCCAACTAGAGATGAGCAGTACCAGCCCTGACAAATCAAAAGCAGCGCCTGTGACTATAAGGCTATGTGCCCACGTTGTATTTTTTAAGCGTTTCTGCCGTGTTTTTCCGCTGCGGAAACGCTTATAAAAACGCTAACAAAACGCATCCCATGCAATCCTATGGGATTCGGCAGTTGCTGTGCCAATGCTGCAGATTTTTCCGCTGCGGAATCGCATAACGGAAAAATCCACAGCATATTCATTAATTTTGTGGAATTGCAGTGATTCCACCGCCATAGGATTGCATTGAAACGCTCACTTTACGCATGTGGCTATGCCCTCCATGCGTAAAGTGAGCGCTTCATGTGCGGATGGTACCCAGGGTCTGGAGGAGAGGAGACTCTCCTTCATGCCCTGGGTACCATATTCCTGTAAAAAATAGAATTAAAATAAAAAATAGAAATATATTTACCCTCTGTCAGCCCCCAGAATCCTCCCTGTCCTCAACGGCACTGCCGGCAAGTTCCGTTCCCAGGCGTGCTTAGCGAGAATGACCTTTTTGACGTCGCGGTCACCGCGACTTCAAAAAGGTAATTCTCACTAAGCACGCCTGGGAATGGAACTTGCCGGCAGCGCCGTTGAGGACTGGGAACACCGCTGAGGAGATCGGGGGCCACCAGGAGGTGAGTATATCCATATTTGTAATTTTGTTTATTATTTTTAACATTCTATCTTTTTCTACTGATGCTGCATAGGCAGTATCAATAGTAAAAAGTTGGACACACTTGTCAAGCACTATACTTCACAAGTGTGACCAACCTGTCAATCACTTTTCCAAGCGATACTTCAAATCGCTTGGAAAAGCGCTAGCATTCTGTGAGCTAAAAAAGCTTGCAAAACACTTGTGTTTTGCGGGAAAACGCATGTGAATTCCACATGTGTTTTACGTGCGGCGGGGAGTTGCAGAAATGCTGCGGACAATTCCGCAGCATTTCTGCAACGTGGGCACATAGCCCGAAAGGTAAGAGATTCACAGGCCTCATGAAACGCGCATAAAGGGGTGTGTATAGGTAAATATATGTCCATGTCTGTCATTTCATGAACATCATGTCATCTGTTTGTTTCCCTGATCTCTGCTCCTGTAATTGGGCACCAGCTCTAACGGTTGAATATTAGGAGCATTTATTTGGGGGTTAAGGATTCCCATTGTTCTTTATACCGTGTGGCTCTGTGCCTGTGAATGGACTGACACTTTGTAGCACATGCACTTATTTCTGATGTGATTTATATATTTGTATTGCGATCTAGTCATCATTTCTTTGCTATATGCACTTTATTGGTAACTTTTATGCACTTGCACTTTATAGAATGTTTCTGAGCTATTGTATTTATGGTATTAAGATAATTATTTGCATTATGATATATTCCTCATAAAGATTGTGATTTATTTATCTGTGCATATTTTTAGATTTTTGTGGTAATTGTTATGTTTCGGTAGCTGAGGAGTGCAGGTAAAAAAGGCAATACACCAGAGCAGTTGGAATCTATGAGATTGCAGTACCCTGACTAACCACCACAACTAGAGGCAGCCGTGGAGCGTTCCTACGTTGGTCCTAGACGCCTCGTCACAGCCTGAGAAACTAGCTACACCTAAAGATAGAAAGAGGAAAGCTATCTGCCCCGGAGCAGATCCCCAAAGACATAGAAAGCCCCCAAACATGTAATGGCAGTTAGACAAGAAGAAATACTGACACAGACAGAAAATAGAATGAGCAAACGTTGGGGCCCAAACTATCTAAATAGGAAAGGATAGGAAGGTTACTTACTGCAATCTCAAAAAACCCTGAAAAGCACCAACTCTACTAATTTCAAAAACACCTGAGATCACACGACCTCTACCACCTAAATTAGCTCTCTGGTGTAACAAAATCAAAACAACAGCCACTGAAAAAACTGGAAAAAGCAAAATGTACAAACATCAGTGGCTGAACAAAACTGAGAGGGCAAAAGCCCCCGGAGGGGACCCAGAAGGCCCCCACAGAAGTGCAGGACAAAATGCAAAAATCAAGCACAAAAACAAAAAGAAGAAAATGTCTTATCTGTTAGCAGGAGATGCAGACTCAACACAGCAGGCTACAAAGGAAACAGGAATCAAGGATTGAGACCCGAGCAATTGATCACCGGCAACCCTGATGGGAAGGCAACTCCCTTATATAAGACCAGTCAGTAACACCTGATTCCCAATCCTCACAATCTTCACTGGGCAGACCAGTACCGCTTGTAACCACCAGAGGGAGCCTCTGCTCAGAACTCATCTCAAGCCCATTCACAACAGTGAGGAGGGGTCACCGAACCCTCATTTGAGCAACCAGGTCGGTCAGGATGAGTTCTGTGATACACACGGATGAGTCTCCTAGCATGGATGTCCGAAGCAAACACCCAAGAATTGTCTTCCTGACCATAACCTCTCCACTTAACCAAATACTGGAGTTTCCGTCTAGAAAAACGAGAATCTAATATTTTCTCAACCACATACTCCAGATTGCCCTCAACCAAAACGGGTCAGGAGGCACAGCAGTAGGAACCACTGGCTCAACAAACCTCTTCAACAAGGACTTGTGGAACACGTTATGAATCTTAAATGTCCCTGGAAGAAGCAAACGAAAAGAAACAGGATTAAGAATCTCCATGATCTTATAAGGTCCAATGAACCTAGGCTTAAATTTAGTAGATGCTACTCTCATAGGAATATTTTTTGAGGACAACCAGACCAAGTCCCCTACTCTAAACCGAGGACCATCAGTCCTATGCCGGTTAGCAAACCTTTGGGCCCTCTCCTGAGAGAGGGACAACCTCTCCACTACCTGGTCCCAAATCTGTTGCATACGCTCCACAACAGAGTCAACACCTGGACAGACAGAAGCCTCCGTCTGTCCTGAAGAAAATCGAGGGTGAAACCCAGAATTACAGAAAAACGGAGACATCAAAGTGGCAGAGCTAGCCCTATTATTAAGAGCAAACTCAGCCAAAGGCAAAAAAGAGACCCAGTCATCCTGATCAGCAGACACAAAGCATCTTAGATAAGTCTCCAATGTCTGGTTTGTTCTCTCAGTTTGACCATTGGTCTGAGGGTGAAACGCCGAGGAGAAAGACAATTGAACACCCAGTTTAGAACAAAAGGTCCTCCAAAATCTGGAAACAAACTGGACTCCTCTGTCAGACACAATGTTCTCAGGAATGCCGTGTAAACGAACCACGTGCTGAAGGAACAACGGCACCAATTCAGAGGAGGAAGGCAACTTAGGTAATGGCACAAGATGTATCATCTTGGAAAACCTATCACAAATCACCCAGATGGCGGTCATTCTCTGAGAAACAGGGAGGTCGGAAATGAAATCCATAGAGATATGGGTCCATGGTCTCTTGGGCACAGGCAATGGCATCAATAAACCACTAGAGCGAGAGCAAGGCTTGGAGCGAGAGCAAGTCCCGCAGGACTGCACAAATTCCCTGACATCACGAGACAAGGTAGGCCACCAAAAGGAGCGACTAACCAAGTCTCTGGTACCAAAAATTCCGGGATGACCAGCCAACGCGGAACAATGAATCTCAGACATCACACTCCTTTTCCACTGGTCCGGGACAAACAATTTTCCAACAGGGCAGCGCTCGGGCCTATCCTCCTGACACCCCTCCAGAGCAAGTCTTAAATTGGGTGAGATGGCGGAAAGAACTACACCCTCTTTCAAATAACAGAAGGATCAGATAACTCAGGAGAGTCCGCAAGGAAACTCCTCGAGAGGGCATCCACCTTAACATTCTTAGTGCCAGGAAGAAAGGAAACCACAAAATTAAAACGTGTGAAAAACAAGGCCCACCTGGCCTGTCTAGGATTAAGTCGCTTGGCAGATTCCAGATAAACCAGATTCTTATGGTCCGTAAGGACCACCACCTGATGTTTGGCTCCCTCCAGCCAATGTCTCCACTCTTCAAAAGCCCACTTCATGGCCAATAACTCCCGATTACCCACGTCATAATTACGTTCAGTAGGAGAAAATTTTTGAGAGAAAAAGGCACAAGGGTTACTTTTAGAGGTCTCAGGATCTCTTTGGGACAAAACGGCACCTGCCCCAATTTCAGAGGCATCAACCTCCACCTGAAATGGCAGAGAAACATCAGGCTGCCGTAGAACAGGAGCAGAAGTGAATCTCTGCTTAAGTTCCTGAAATGCAGAGACTGCCTCAGGAGGCTAATTTACCACATCAGAACCTTTTTTGGTCAAATCAGTTAATGGTTTAACAATAACCGAGAAATTACCAATAAATTTACGATAAAAATTGGCAAAACCCAAGAATCTTTGAAGAGCCTTTAATGAAGTAGGTTGGACCCAATCACAGATGGCCTGAACCTTGACCGGGTCCATTTCAATAACAGATGGGGACAAAATGAATCCCAGAAATGAGATCCTCTGTACGCCAAAAAGACACTTTGATCCCTTCACATACAGAGCATTCTCTCTCAAAATCTGGAATACAGTTCGAACATGTTTCACATGAGAGTCCCAGTCATTGGAAAAAATCAAGATATCATCCAAATAAACAATCAGAAATTTATCCACAAAATCCCTGAAAATGTCATTCATGAAGGACTGGAAGACAGAAGGAGCATTAGTGAGCCCAAAGGGCATCACAAGGTACTCAAAATGCCCTTCAGGGGTATTGAATGCCGTCTTCCATTCATCCCCGTGCTTAATGCGAATAAGGTTATATGCCCCCCTGAGGTCAAGCTTGGTAAACCAAGTAGCATTTTTCACCCTGGAAAACAGGTCAGAAATCAAGGGTAACGATATTGATATTTCACAGTAATATTGTTCAAAAGACGATAATCAATACACAGCCTCAATGAACCATCTGTCACGCTGTCTAATGATATGTATACAATGTCAGTAAACTATTAATACAGGAACAACACTCTATACAACAACTAGTATAGCAATATCAGCATGTAAGTATAGAATAGATTTACCTGACACGATATCTGCTGAACTCAGGGTTAATCTTGAGGACTTGATGAGCTGAAACAGGAAAGAGGTGGACCGGGATCTAACCTGACCCTAAACTGGGGTCCTAACTAATCCCTCACATTGGAGGTACTGATAATGGTTCAGAGGTCCAAGTCTCCAACCTAACCCTGTCTCCTATCAGACCCTGAACCCTGTAATCAGTCCTAAGAAGGATCCTGACTACCACCAAAGGGATATGGGCTGATCTTAGCTAAATACACAGATTAGACATATAAGACAGACAGGATAACACTCGCTTGCATACACACTCAAACACCAAAGGAACATAAATGGTATGGGAAATAAACTCTAACCAAGTTGAGCTTAGAACAACTAAGGAGCTCACAACAAAAGTCTATACAGATTCATTCCTATCTGTGGTCTGCATGAAGGTATCACTGGCAACTCCCCAAGCAGACAACCAGAAATTTAAAGGAGACCAATCAACAAATAATCAATTGCAGCTGGGAGAAACTGCACCCAGTCCCAGCACCGAGCACAGACAGAATTAACTCCCTAGCTGCCAAACACAAAGATACAGCAGCTCAGCTGTGAGAAGTCAAAATGTGCAACCGCGACGATCTTCGTGGCAATGCACACATGACAGTACCCCCCCTTCTACGAGGGGCCTCCGGACCCTCAGGGCCAGGCCTGCCCGGGTGAGTTCTGTGGAAGGTCCGAACCAAATGATCTGCGTTAACATCAGACGCAGGGACCCACGTCCTCTCCTCTGGACCATACCCCTTCCAATGCACCAAGTACTGAAGGGACCGGCGATTCAGACGTGAGTCAATGATCTTTGATACTTGAAATTCCAAGTTACCATTGACCAACACAGGAGGAGGAGGTAGAGGTGACGGTATGACTGGTGCCACATACCTTTTAAGTAATGACTTGTGGAACACATTATGAATTTTAAACGTAGGAGGGAGGTCCAGACGAAATGCCACAGGATTAATTATGGAACTGATCCTGTACGGCCCGATGAATCTGGGACCCAGTTTCCAGGAGGGCACTTTAAGTTTTATATTCCTGGTAGACAACCATACCAGATCGTTCACATTCAGATCTGGACCAGAAACTCTCCTCCTATCAGCCATACGTTTGTAACGGTTCCCCATCGCACTCAGATTATTCAATACACCTCTCCACACAGAAGCAAGTGACGACGAGAAACGCTCCTCCTCAGGAACCCCAGAAGGGCCCCCCCCCATTGAAAGTACAAAACTGGGGATGAAAACCATATGCCCCAAAAAACGGGGACTTACCAGTGGACTCGCTCCGCCTGTTGTTAAGAGCGAACTCTGCCAGAGGCAAGAAAGAAGACCAGTCCTCTTGGTTCTCTGAGACAAAACACCGGAGATATGTCTCTAAGCTCTGATTCAGACGCTCTGTCTGACCATTGGTCTGCGGATGAAAAGCCGAGGAAAATGACAATTGCATCCCCCGACGTAAACAAAATGCCCTCCAAAATTTGGACACAAACTGAGACCCCCTATCTGACACCACATCAGAAGGCAACCCATGAAGTCTAACGATCTCCCTAATGAACACCTGCGCCAGAGTTTTAGCATTAGGGAGTGCAGGAAGAGCAACGAAATGTGCCATCTTACTGAACCTGTCAACAACCACCAGTATGACAGTATTCCCTGACGACGGAGGAAGGTCCGTAATGAAGTCCATAGATAAATGAGTCCATGGACGCTCCGGAAGTTTCAAGGGTAAAAGGGTCCCAGACGGACGGGTATGAGGGTTTTAGAGCGAGCACACACCCCACATGACGCGACAAAAGTTATAACATCTTTATTAGCATTAGGCCACCAAAACCGGCGAGAAAGGAGATCTAAAGTAGCCTTACTCCCTGGATGTCCTGCTAGAGCAGAATTATGATGTGCCTCAATAACCTTTTGTCTCAACAGATTTGGGACAAACAGTCTCCCTGGAGGTCCTGCAGGGGCGTCCCCCTGAGCCTCTAACACCTCCTCCTCAAGCTCAGAAAATACAGCCGACACTACCACCCCCTCCTGAAGGATAGGACTCCGGTCATCCGTTTTCCCGGCCCCTGGGAAACTGCGAGACAAGGCATCAGCCTTTACATTCTTAGACCCCGGGCGATAAGTGACGACAAAATTAAACCTGGTAAAAAACAACGACCATCGAGCTTGTCTGGAATTCAGACGCTTAGCGGATTCCAAATACAACAGGTTCTTGTGATCAGTAATAACGGTAACCGGGTGGACTGCCCCCTCCAAAAAGTGACGCCATTCTTCAAAAGCTAACTTAATGGCCAAAAGTTCCCTATTGCCGATATCATAATTCCTTTCGGCGGACGACAATTTCTTAGAAAAGAAAGCGCACGGATGCCATTTACCAGGGGACGGATCCTGGGACAATATAGCACCCACCCCTACGTCAGACGCATCCACCTCCACAATGAACAGCTGAGATGCATCTGGTTGGATGAGAACGGGTGCCGAAGCAAAACATTTCTTCAAAGAGGAAAAGGCTTGGCAAGCTTTGTCCGACCATTTAGAAAAATCCGTCCCTTTTCTTGTCATGTCAGTGAGAGGTTTGACGACAGATGAGAAATTACAAATAAATTTCCGGTAGTAGTTAGCAAACCCCAAAAAACGCTGCAGAGCCTTAAGATCCCTGGCTGATCCCATTCAAGCACTGCTCTCACCTTTTCAGGGTCCATACGGAAACCGGAGGCTGACACCAAAAAAAACAAAAACTGAAGTTTCTGTACGGCAAATACACACTTCTCCAGTTTGGCGTTTAATTTATTGTCTCGCAAGATCTGCAACACCTGTCTCACATGCTCCTGATGAGACACAAGGTCTGGCGAGTAAATTAAAATGTCGTCCAAATATACAACCACAAACAGCCCCATAAGGTGACGAAAATGTCATTAACAAAATGTTGGAATACTGCTGGTGCAGTAGTCAGACCAAAAGGCATGACTAGGTTCTCATAATGTCCCTCCGGCGTGTTAAACGCCGTTTTCCACTCATCCCCCTCTTTTATCCTAATCAGATTATACGCCCCCCTGAGATCCAATTTAGAAAACCATTTGGCGCCAACAATTTGATTGAAGAGATCAGGAATAAGAGGGAGTGGATACGGATCTCGAACAGTAATCCGATTAAGTTCGCGGAAATCCAAGCAAGGGCGTAGGCCTCCATCTTTCTTCTTCACAAAGAAGAACCCCGCGGCTACTGGGGAAGATGAAGGTCTAATATGCCCTTTGGCCAGACTTTCAGAAATATAATCTTTCATAGCCTGCCTCTCAGGACCAGAAAAATTATACAACCTAGCTTTAGGCAACTTAGCATCAGGAAGGAGATTAATAGAGCAGTCATACACGCGATGAGGAGGCAACTCCTGACACCCCTCCTCAGAGAAAACATCCCCAAAATCCTCCAAAAAAGGAGGCAATGTACTAGGCACGACCGCACAGATGACTGTGTTCATGCAGTTGCTTTTGCAAAACTCACCCCATTGGCTTATCTCTCTGGACTGCCAATTAATCACAGGGTTATGTTTAACCAACCAAGGAAGTCCCAACACAATGGGAGTAGGTAGACCCTCCAACACATAACAAGATAATTGTTCCCTATGTATTGCCCCTACCCGAAGGTCAATGTTATGAACCTCATGAACAAAGCTACCTTGGCCGAGAGGCCTGGCGTCAATGGAGAATATAGGGATCGGTTTGACCAATACACTCAGATGCATACCTTGAGCCTGAGCAAACTGAGCGTCAACCAGATTAGCCCCGGAACCACTATCAAGAAGAACAGACAATCTCTCCACTCTCGTACCAACTACCACCTCCACTGGTACAAGGAACTGAGAAGAACTGGCGGATGAAATACATACTCCCAGGTTGTCGTCCACCACACAACCTGGGATTAACAGTTTTCCGGCGACTTTTTGCTCAACAAGGCACGGGATGGACATTCTCCAACAAAATGTCCCTCTTTCCCGCAGAAAAAACATCTTCTAGTCCTGCGGCGTACCGCCAATCCCCTCCTACGAAATGATGTCCCTCCCAACTGCATAGGCTCATCCGAACAGACAAGGGGAACCTCAACATAAGGGACTTTAGTGGTAGGTGGAGAAACAACAGGGAGTGGGGTTACCTCACCCCTCTCCCGAAGCCGTCTATCAGTACGGATAGCTAAGGCCATAGCAGCCTCCAGAGAAGGAGGAGACTCATACTGAGCCAAAACGTCTTTTAATTTATCAGAAAGCCCATGACAAAACTGGCTCCTAAGAGCTGGGTCATTCCACTGAGTATCTGTGGCCCATCTACGAAACTCAGAAGCAAATTCCTCTGCCGGACGATCTCCCTGCTGCATCTTACGTAATTTTGTCTCAGCAAGAGAGACCCGATCTGGGTCATCATATACCAATCCCAGGGCAGTAAAAAATTGATCTACAGACAGTAGAGCCGGGGATCCCGGAGGAAGGGAAAATGCCCAGGATTGAGGGTCCCCTTGCAGAAGTGAGATAACAATTCCCACTCTCTGCTCCTCACTCCCTGATGATCGAGGCCGAAGCCGAAAATACAATTTACATGCCTCCCGGAAGGTGAAAAATTTGTCTCGCCCACCAGTGAACCTGTCCGGGAGAGCAACCTTAGGTTCAACTCTGGTTTGCTCCAGGGGAGACAAAACTTTGGACTTAATGTCCGTCAGCTCCATGGATAATCCCTGCAACTGCAGAGCCAGCTGGGCTACTGGATTCATGGTAACTGGAGATAATTTTTATGGCCAGTGAAAATGTCACGCTGTCTAATGATATGTATACAATGTCAGTAAACTATTAATACAGGAACAACACTCTATACAACAACTAGTATAGCAACATCGGCATGTAAGTATAGAATAGATTTACCTGACACGATATCTGCTGAACTCAGGGTTAATCTTGAGGACTTGATGAGCTGAAACAGGAAAGAGGTGGACCGGGATCTAACCTGACCCTAAACTGGGGTCCTAACTAATCCCTCACCTTGGAGGTACTGATAATGGTTCAGAGGTCCAAGTCTCCAACCTAACCCTGTCTCCTATCAGACCCTGAACCCTGTAATCAGTCCTAAGAAGGATCCTGACTACCACCAAAGGGATATGGGCTGATCTTAGCTAAATACACAGATTAGACATATAAGACAGACAGGATAACACTCGCTTGCATACACACTCAACACCAAAGGAACATAAATGGTATGGGAAATAAACTCTAACCAAGTTGAGCTTAGAACAACTAAGGAGCTCACAACAAAAGTCTATACAGATTCATTCCTATCTGTGGTCTGCATGAAGGTATCACTGGCAACTCCCCAAGCAGACAACCAGAAATTTAAAGGAGACCAATCAACAAATAATCAATTGCAGCTGGGAGAAACTGCACCCAGTCCCAGCACCGAGCACAGACAGAATTAACTCCCTAGCTGCCAAACACAAAGAAACAGCAGCTCAGCTGTGAGAAGTCAAAATGTGCAACCGCGACGATCTTCGTGGCAATGCACACATGACACCATCCTTTTTGGCCACAAAGAAAAAACCGGCACCCAAGGGTGAAGAGGATGGTCTGATATGACCCTTCTCCAATGACTCCTTGATATAAGACCGCATAGCGTCATGTTCAGGTACAGACAAGTTAAAAAGGCGACCTTTAGGGAATTTACTACCAGGCACTAATTCAATAGCGCAGTCATAGCTCCTATGGGGAGGCAAGGATGCAGATTTACTTTCGCTAAACACATCAGAAAAATCAATCAAAAAGTCAGGAACATCCTGAGCCTGGGGGAGGCAGAAAAAACAGGAGTATTGGTATTAACACATTGGCAGCCCCAACTGGTTACAGACACAGATTTCCAATCCAAAACAGGATTATGAGATTGTAACCAAGGAAAACCCAGTACGATAATGTCATGCAGATTATACAGAACCAAAAATTTGCAGCTCTCCTGATGATCAGGTTCAACCCTCATTATCACCTGAGTAGAGAACTGAGGTTTATTCTCAGCCAAAGGGGTAGAATCGATCCCCAGAAGGGGAATAGACTTCCGTAGGGGTATCAAGGGAAACCCACAACGTTTAGCAAAATCATAATCCATCAGGTTAATAGCTGCTCCCGAATCAACGAAAGCCTGAGCAGAAAATGTGGACAGAGAGCATATCATAGTAACAGTTAATAAAAACTTAGTCTGAACACTACCCAAGACAACTGAGCGTGCAAAACGTCTTCCCCGCTTAGGGCAGACCGAAATAGCATGAGAGGCATCACCACAGTAGAAACATAACCCATTGTGCTTCCGAAACTCATGACGCTGTGTCCCAGAAACCACTCTATCACACTGCATGGATTCAGAAGCAGGTTCACAAGGCAACACTATCCCACGCATACTTCTCCGCTCACGCAAACGTCTGTCAATTTGAATTGCTAATGACATAGAATCATTGAGACCAGAGGGACAGGGAATCCCACCATAACATCCTTTACATTATCTGACAGACCCTTCCGAAAAAGGGCTGCCAAAGCGTCGTCATTCCATTTGGTCAGGACTGCCCACTTACGGAATCTCTGACAGTATAACTCAACGTCATCAAGCCCCTGATTTAATGCCAACAAGGCTTTTTCAGCTTGATCAGTGACATTAGGCTCATCGTACAATAACCCCAAAGCCTGAAAAAATGCATCAACATCACTCAAGACAGGATCCCCAGATGTCAGGGAAAAAGCCCAATCCTGAGGATCGCCGCGCAGGAGAGAGTTGACAATTTGAACCTGCTGCGCTGTGTTCCCTGAGGACTTAGATTTTAAAGCAAAAAATAATTTACAGTTATTTTTGAAATTCTGAAACTTAGCTCGATCCCCTAAAAACAAATCTGGCATGGGAATCCTAGGTTCCACCACAGGCAACCTAGCAAGATATGCAGCAATACTCCGAACCTCAGTGGCAAGCTGATCCACACGGCCAGACAACTGTGCAAACTCCATTAGAGAAAAAATCCTCCCCAGCACCCAGAGATACAGAGGGAAAAAAAAAAGAAAGCAATAAACAGAAAAATATCTCTGACAACTCTGACAACCGTTTTTTCTTTCACAATATTTTTCCCTTCTGTGAGTACCATTCAATTTTTGGGCCTGTTATACTGTTATGTTTCGGTAGCTGAGGAGTGCAGGTAAAAAAGGAAATACACCAGAGCAGTTGGAATCTATGAGATTGCAGTACCCCTACTAACCACCACAACTAGAGGCAGCCGTGGAGCGTTCCTACGTTGGTCCTAGACGCCTCGTCACAGCCTGAGAAACTAGCTACACCTAAAGATAGAAAGAGGAAAGCTATCTGCCCCGGAGCAGATCCCCAAAGACATAGAAAGCCCCCAAACATGTAATGGCAGTTAGACAAGAAGAAATACTGACACAGACAGAAAATAGAATGAGCAAACGTTGTGGTCCCAAACTATCTAAATAGGAAAGGATAGGAAGGGTACTTACTGCAATCTCAAAAAACCCTGAAAAGCACCAACTCTACTAATTTCAAAAACACCTGAGATCACACGACCTCTACCACCTAAATTAGCTCTCTGGTGTAACAAAATCAAAACAACAGCCACTGAAAAAACTGGAAAAAGCAAAATGTACAAACATCAGTGGCTGAACAAAACTGAGAGGGCAAAAGCCCCCGGAGGGGACCCAGAAGGCCCCCACAGAAGTGCAGGACAAAATGCAAAAAATCAAGCACAAAAACAAAAAGAAGAAAATGTCTTATCTGTTAGCAGGAGATGCAGACTCGACACAGCAGGCTACAAAGGAAACAGGAATCAAGGATTGAGACCCGAGCAATTGATCACCGGCAACCCTGATGGGAAGGCAACTCCCTTATATAAGACCAGTCAGTAACACCTGATTCCCAATCCTCACAATCTTCACTGGGCAGACCAGTACCGCTTGTAACCACCAGATGGAGCCTCTGCTCAGAACTCATCTCAAGCCCATTCACAACAGGTAATCAATTTACTGCAGTGCTTCTCTCTCTCTTCCACATGGGCATCATGTGAGATATTTGTAACCTTTTGTACAGTACAAATCTGAGATTGACTATTTGATTATTGTGAGACTAATTTCTATTATATTTACTATTTGATCTTTTTCCTGTATGACCTCTCCTTCTTCACCTGTTTTATGTCTTGTTATTGATTCAATAAAATATTTTGTTTTATAAAGAATTGTTGTTTGTGGGAGTAATTTCTGTAGGTTTTATTTATAAGGGGTAACATAAGGGCCTAGGATGGGGACCTTATTAAAGTGGACATTGGGGTCCAGGATGGGGATGTTAAAGGGGCCCAGAATCTGGCACCATATTAAATAAAGGTGTGACATAGTTACTGTATGGAGGTCAGGATGAGGAACATACAGACTGCGGCGACCCCTAACAAAAAAACCCCGATAGTATCTCTCTCCCTCCCCTTCCCACAACTACCATATCAATAATGAGAAACACAAGTAATTGCTGGGTGAGGGTCACAGCTTTTAATTTCCTTTATATAAATATATATAACAATAAAAGGAAGCACTTTTAAAACTCACAACGGCCAGTAGCCAAATGCCCTGCAACATCTGCAGGCAAGTCAGCCTACTTAACCTCACAATTCCGTTGCTTCCTTTGTTGAAACAGCCGCTGTGACTTTACATCTGTAACGAAACAAGTATTAATTACCCTTACATAAGGGAGGGAGGGTGGGACAAGCACCTCCGGGACCCAAAGGGGAAGAGGAGGATCTTCGCCGCTGCTGCCCTTAAATACACAGGTATTGCCGGGGGGGGGCTGACATATCCCGAACGTTGCCCATTGGCCTGCGTAACACGGACCAAACCACCATAACCCCATAGAGGGGAAGGGGGGGAGTTAAAACCTGACTGTATAGTTTTGTGATGGAGGAGGGGCACCGCAGTCAGTGGCACATTCCTTAAACAGTGTTGTGCCATCCATTATTGGTTTATGGTGGAATGGGGGGACATAATTACTGTAGGGGCCAGTCATGGGATATTATTACTGCAGTAATTTAATTTACTTTTGAGGATACTCTCTTCCATGGGGTAGACCAAAAGTGGTACTGTTACTGTACAGGGCGGCACTATGTCTGTTTTTTTTCTTCACCTGATGTAGTTTAGAAGTCGTGGGGATGTGCTCTGGAAGCGATCAGCTATAGATAACTGTGTTATTTTCTGCAGAGAAGAAGTGATGTCGGACTGCACTGGATGAAAATGAAGGACTACTGACGTCACTAGTGAGTCAGTGTGTTACTTGTACACTTACACTATATATTGTATATTGTGTACATAATGCGGTCAGGTGATGAATCACACTATGAACCGGAAGTGACTTTACCAAGATGGTGCGGTCACTTCCAGGCGCTGTGCATTCAAAGAAGTGAACCGCATGAAGATGCGGAGTACAGGAGGAGACATACCGATGCCTCACACCAGGGATCATGGTAATCATTAGCCATGACCAATAAGGAATGTGACGTCAGACGCTGTGAGAAAGCGAGGCTCCATATGCCCAAATTTAATGAGCCATAACGCAAGGCTCATTGATACCAATTTCCCCCCACATGGGTGACATTATAGCTAACCACGCTTAGGATAGTGGGCTCCTGCCACTGCAGGGTCCATTCATACCCACTAATTCTTTAATTACCCTGATGAATCCCCCTTATTGAGGAAGAAACGCGTTGGAAAGACAACTAATCATACTTACATGGTGGGGTATCAGTAGTAGATCATATTTGGGTACTGTCCTTGTAAGGACAGGAGCAATGCAGGGGCCCGACAGGGAGTGATAGATTCCACCCCCGCCATATACATTTCAAGGCTCCTGTCATTTGGGATCTGGCTACTTACAGAGTTCTACGGATGGGTGAGACCAAACCATTCATTTGATGAGCACTGGTTTAGCACGAGTACTTTATTTATGTGTGTGATGTATTTATGTTTATATCCGGGGTTGGAATACCTTTTATAATATATTAATAAAGGTTATTTTTTTACACTAGATATAAGGAGACTCTCCAAGCTATACTGGCAATGAGTCTTTTACAATGCTCTGGAGGAATTTTGGTCCCCTCTTTTTTGCAGAATTGTTGTAATTCAGCCACATTGGAGGGTTTCCGAGCATGAACCACATCTTTAAGGTCAAGCCACAACATCTCAATCGGATTAAGGTCAGCACTTTGACTAGGCCACTGCAAAGTATTAATTTTGTTTTTCTTGAGCCATTCAGAGGTGGACTTCCTGGTGTGTTTTGGATCATTGTCCTGCTGCATAAACCAAGTGCACTTCGACTTGAGGTCAAGAACAGATGGCTGAACATTCTCCTTCAGGATTTATTGGTAGACAGCAGAATTCATGGTTCCATTTACCACAGCAAGTCTTCCAGGTCTTCCAGGTCCTGATGCAGAAAAACAGTCCCAGACCATCACAATACCACCACCTTATTTTACTGTTGGTATGATGTTCCTTTTCTGAAATGCTATGTTTCTTCTACACCAGATGTAATGGGGCATGCACCTTTCAAAAAGTTCAACTTTTGTCTTGTCAGTTCACAGAGTATTCTCCCAAAAGTCTTGGGGATCATCAAGATGTTTTCTGGCAAAACTGAGACTAGCCTTTATGTTCTTATTGCTCAGCAGTAGTTTTTGTCTTGGAACTCTGCCATGCACGCCATTTTTGCCCAGTCTCTTTCTTATGGTGGAGTCATGAACACTGACCTTAACTGACACAAGTTAGGCCTGCAGTTCTTTCAATGTTGTTGTGGGTCTTTTATGTCCTCTTTGATAAGTCACTGCTGCGTTTTTGGGGTAATTTTGGTCAGCCGGCCACTCCTGGGAAGGTTCACCACTGTTCTATGTTTCCGCAATTTGTGGATAATGGCTATTACTGTTGATCGCTGGAATCCCTAAGCTTGGAAATATAAATGATATTGCTTAAATGTTCACAATAACAGTAATTGTGAACAGAGGTGCCCAAACTTTAGCTTGTCACTGTATATATATATATATATATATATATATATTTGAAGCCAGAAGTTTACATACACTATTACACTATATAAAAATACACATATGCATGTTTTTCTCAATATCTGACATTAAATTTGAGTGTACCTTTAAACCTTTCCCATTTTACATCAATTAGGATTACCATAATTATTAATATTTGCCAAATGACAGAATAATGAGAGAGAATATTTTAAGGCATTTTTATTACTGCAAAGTCAAAAATGTACATACATTTCATTAACGTTTGGTACCATTGCTCTTAAATTTAATTACGTGGGTGAAACTTTTGAAATATCCTTCCACAAGCTTCTCACAATAGTTGGTTGGAATTTGGGCCCATTCCTCCTGACAAAACTGGTGTAACTGATCCAGGTTTGTAGGTAGCCTTGCTCGCATCTACCTTTTCTGCTTTGCCCATAAATTTTCAATAGGATTGAGATCAGGGCTTTGTGATGGCCACTCCAAAACATTGACTTTGTTATCCTTAAGCCACTTTGTTAAATTTTGGCAGTATGCTTCGGGTCATTGTCCATTTGGAAGACCCATTTCTGCCCAAGCTTTAACTTACTGGCTGATGTCTTGAGATGATACTTCAGTATTGCACATAATCTTCTTTTCTCATGATGCCATCTGTTTTGTGAAGTGCACCAGTCCCTCCTGCAGCAAAACAACACCACAACATGATGCTGCCACCCCATGTTTCACATTTGGGATGGTGTTCTTAGGATTCCAAGCATCTCCCTTTTTCCTCCAAATGTAACGATGGTCATTATACCCAAAAAGTTCAATTTTAGTTTAATAAGATCACAGGATATGTCTCCAAAAATTAAGGTCTTTGTTCCTGTGTGCATTTGCTAACATTAATCTGGATTTTTTATGTTTCTTTTGGAGAAATGGCTTCTTCCTGGCAGAGTGGCCTTTCAGCCCATGCTGATACAATACTCGTTTCACTGTGGATATTGACACAATCTTACCAGCTTCCATCATCATTTTCACAAGGGCTTTTGCTTTTGTCCTTGGGTTGATATGCACATGTCAGACCAAAGCACGTTCATCTCTGGGAAACAGAACCCGTCTCCTTCCTGAGCAGTATGATGGCTGGACATTCCCATCTTGTTTGTACTTGCGTGTAATTGTTTGTACAGATGAAAGAGGCACCTTCAGGTATTTTGAAATTGTACCCAAGAATGAGCGAGACTTGTGCAAGTCCACTATTCTCTTCCTGATATCTTGGCTGATTTCTTGAGACTTTCCCTTGATGCAACACAAAGAAGCAATGTGTTTCAGGTGTGCATTAAAATACATCCACAGTGCTCTCTGGGACTATTGTAGGGCCCAAAACAACAGTTAGGAGAATATTGGTTTTTGAACAGATTTCTTCTCCCCTTCCCTTCCCTATGTGTATGTCTTGTCTTATTTAGTATTGTGGTTTTATAAAAATTGTAATATAAGTATGGTGATGGAGTCATCTTAACTTGTCATCATTTAGAACTGCTGTTGGACTCTCTGTCTTTTTCTGCTCTATTGCACAATATGTTTTGATACCACTGGAGGAAACGTCTTCCAAGAGTTCATTCTAATTGTACTCCATTCTTTCTGACCCTCTAATTTGTAAGCCAAATTGTGATTGTTTTGTCTCATTTCTGATTGTAACATTTTATAAAATTTAATAAAAATTAGTTCTTAAAAAAGATACATCCACAGGTGTGTCTCTAATTAACTCAAAAAAACTATCAGAATTTCCCAAATACATGACATCATCATATGGGCAGTCCAGAATTGTTTAAAGGCATAGTAATCTTAGTGTATGTAATCTTATGACTTTGCAGTAAGTAATAAAAATACCTTAAAACCTTCTCTCTCTCATTATTCTGGCATTTGGCAAATATTAATAATTATGGTAATCCTAATTGAACTAAAACTGGAAACTTTTATTCTGATGTCATGTTAGATAAAAACATGCATATGTGTAATTTATATAGTGTATGTAAAATTCTGGTTTCATATGCTAAGCGTCATCATACCTATATATTCGCATAGTGCTTTACAGTAAAAATGTACCATATTGATCTATACCTCCGAAGTGGTTGTACAAAGCAGTGCATGGTTCTCAAATGCCCATACTGTTGCGGAAATACAGAATATGTTATCTATGGCTTCCACTCTTAGCAATGCATTAATTATACCATATTTTCACTTATAGATCTATGATGTAAGATCTCTGTGGCCTTACCATTGATATGATATGAACAGAGCCTGAGTAGAATAAGTTTGTAGTGGGAAATCTAATAATTTATAACAGGGAGTTTAATTTTTAATCACTGACAGTTGGTTACATATACAGTATGTGCTGCATTAAATTTATATTGTGCACGCTTTAAACTTTAAATAGATTACAGAAGCAACTCTAGATAATGGTGTATTGTACACATTTGTCTACTTTATGGCTTTATTTATTTGTTCATAAACAAAAATTTGTTTTACACTGTTAATTTTGCGCAGTTCAAACCTTTTATGTATCCTTCTAAAAGGGTTTTTCTATTGTAGAAGAAAATTCTGCAGTCACTTATGTGACTGTCACATCGAAAGAGTGTGTCACTATTTCTCTTTATTTCCTCGTGCAATTGGTCGGTCACATGACCGTATGTAGGTAATTTGCATACTTGCCATTACAGATGAGTAAACCCGAACTATAAACTTGGGGTTTGTACCAGGTGTCTGGTGCCGAACTCCGAACATGGCCTTTTTACCTGAAGTCCATTTTACTGTTCGGGTTTGGTGCCGAATAAATTTTGTTGAAAGGCTGGGCACTGCCAAGTATTGGCATGGCATTGGCTGTGATTGGCTGGCGCATCACATGACTTGGCCTGTATAAATGCCGTATCAAGAGTGGCGCCCTTTTGCTCTATTAGCGTAGGGACAGGAGGCAGCTCACATCTCTTTGGTAGCATTCTGAAAAAAGAATCTGTAGAGTTACTTTGCAAAAAAGCCTTTGTGTGTACTCTTCACTCGTCTCTGTGGGAGTACTGTGCCAAAAAGCCTCTGCGTGAGTACTCTGAACACTTCTCTGTGTGAGTACTCTGAAAAAAGCCTGCGTGTGTATTCTGCACCCGTCTCCATGGGAGTACCGTGCCAAAAAGGCTGTGTATGTAATCTGCGCTTGTCTCTCCAGAAGTACACTGAAAAAACTTGTGTGTACTCTGCATCCATCTCTGCATCAGTATTATGGCAAAAAGCCTGTGTGTGTATTCTGCACCAGTTTCTATGGGAGCACTGTGCCAAAAAGCCGCCTGTGTGTGTGCGCCTCTGGGAGTATTCTGAATAAAGCCTCTGTGGGAGCTTAGTTGGCTGTTGTGAATGGGTTTGAGATGAGTTCTGAGCAGAGGCTCCCTCTGGTGGTTACAAGCGGTACTAGTGAAGATTGTGAGGACTGGGAATCAGGTGTTACTGACTGGTCTTATATAAGGGAGTCATTTTCCCATCAGGGTTGCCGGTGATCAATTGTTCTGGTTTCCCTTGTAGCCTGCTGTGTCGTGTCTGCATCTCCTGCTTCCAGATAAGTCTTTTTCTTCTTTTGTGTTTGTGCTATATTTTTGCATTTTGTCCTGCACTTCTTTGGGGCCTTCTGGGTCCCCTCCGGGGCTTCTGCCTTCTCAGTTTAATTCAGCCACTGAGTTTTGTTCTTTTGCTTTTTCCAGTTTTTTCAGTGGCTGCTGTTTTGATTTTGTTACACCAGAGAGCTAATTTAGGTGGTAGAGGTCGTGTGATCTCAGGTGATTTTGAAATTAGTAGAGTTGGTGTTTTTCAGGGTTTTCTGGGATTGCAGTAAGTACCCTTCCTATCCTTTTCTATTTAGATAGTTTGGGCCCCAGCGTTTGCTCATACTATTTTCATCCTGTGTCTGTATTTCCTCTTGTCTAACCGCCATTACATGTTTGGGGGCTTTCTATTATCTTTGGGGTTCTGCTCCGGGGCAGATAGCTTTCCTATTTCTATCTTTAGGTGTAGTTAGTTTCTCAGGCTGTGACGAGGCGTCTAGGACCAACGTAGGAACGCTCCACAGCTGCCTCTAGTTGTGGTGGTTAGTCAGGGTACTGCAATCCCATAGATTCCAACTGCTCTGGTGTATTGCCTTTTTTACCTGCACTCCTCAGCTACCGAAACATAACAGTTGGCCTTCATTGGTCTGTAATCATCCTCTTTCCATTATATGCATATATATATACAGTACAGACCAAAAGTTTGGACACACCTTCTCATTTAAAGATTTTTCTGTATTTTCATGACTATGAACATTGTTAATTCACACTGAAGGCATCAAAACTATGAATTAACACATGTGGAATTATATACTTAACAAAAAAGTGTGTAACAACTGAAATTATGTCTTATATTCTAGGTTCTTCAAAGTAGCCACCCTTTTGCTTTGATGACTGTTTTGCACACTCTTGGCATTCTCTTGATGAGCTTCAAGAGTAGTCACCGGAAATGGTTTTCACTTCACAGGTGTGCCCTGTCAGGTTTAATAAGTGGGATTTTTGGCCTTATAAATGGGGTTGGGACCATCAGTTGTGTTGTGCAGAAGTCTGGTGGATACAAAGCTGATAGTCCTACTGAATAGACTGCTAGAATTTATATTATGACAAGAAAAAAGCAGCTAAGTAAAGAAAAACGAGTGGCCATCATTACTTTAACCCCTTCATGACCCAGCTATTTTGACCTTAAAGACCTTGCCATTTTTTGCAATTCTGACCAGTGTCCCTTTATGAGGTAATAACTCAGGAACGCTTCAACGGATCCTAGCGATTCTGAGATTGTTTTTTCGTGACATATTGGGCTTCATGTTAGTGGTAAATTTAGGTCGATAATTTTTGCGTTTATTTGTGAAAAAAATGGAAATTTGGCTAAAATTTTGAAAATTTTGTAATTTTCAAATTTTTAATTTTTATTCTGTTAAACCAGAGAGTTATGTGGCACAAAATAGTTAATAAATAACATTTCCCACATGTCTACTTTACATCAGCACAATTTTGGGAACAACATTTTTTTTTGTTAGGAAGTTATAAGGGTTAAAAGTTGACCAGCGATTTCTCATTTTTACAGCAAAATTTACAAAACCATTTTTTTTAGGGACCACCTCACATTTGAAGTCACTTTGAGGGGTCTATATGGCAGAAAATACCCAAAAGTGACACCATTATAAAAACTGCACCCCTCAAGCTACTCAAAATACATTCAAGAAGATTATTAACCCTTCAGGTGCTTCACAGGAACTAAAGCAACGTGGAAGGAAAAAATGGACATTTTAATTTTTCCAACAAAAATTTTCTTTTAGCGACAATTTTTTCATTTTTACATGGGCAACAGGATAAAATGGATCCTAAAATTTGTTGGGCAATTTCTCCTGAGTACACAGATTCCTCATATGTGGTCATAAACCACTGTATGGGGCGCACGGCAGGGCTCAGAAGGGAAGGAGCGCCATTTGACTTTTTGAATGGAAAATATGCTGGAATATTTAGCGGTTGCCATGTTGCATTTGGAGAGTTCCTGTGTGCCTAAACATTGGAGCTCCCCACAAGTGACCCCATTTTGGAAATTAGACCCCCTAAGGAACTTATCTAGATGCATATTGATCACTTTGAACCCCCAGGTGCTTCACAAATTGATCTGTAAAAATAAAAAAAAAAGTACTTTTTTTTTCACAAAAATTTTCTTTTAGCCTCAGTTTTTTCATTTTCACATGGGCAACAGTATAAATTGGATCCTAAACTTTGTTGGGCAATTTCTCCTGAGTACACAGATTCCTCATATGTGGTCATAAACCACTGTTTGGGCGCACGGCAGGGCTCAGAAGGGAAGGAGCACCATTTGACTTTTTAAATAGAAAATATGCTGGAATATTTAGCGGTTGCCATGTCGCATTTGGAGAGCTCCTGTGTGCCTAAACATTGGAGCTCCCCCACAAGTGACCCCATTTTGGAAACTAGACCCCCTAAGGAACTTATCTAGATGCATAGTGATCACTTTGAACCCCCAGGTGCTTCACAAATTGATCCGTAAAAAAAGAAAGTACTTTTTTTTCACAAAAATTTTCTTTTAGCCTAAGTTTTTTCATTTTCACATGGGCAACAGTATAAATTATATCCAAAAATTTGTTGGGCAATTTCTCCTGAGTACACAGATACCTCATATGTGGTCATAAACCACTGTTTGGGCGCACGGCAGGGCTCAGAAGGGAAGGAGCGCCATTTGACTTTTTAAATAGAAAATATGCTGGAATATTTAGCGGTTGCCATGTCGCATTTGGAGAGTTCCTGTGTGCCTAAACATTAAAGCTCCCCCACAAGTGACCACATTTTGGAAATTAGACCCCCTAAGGAACTTATCTAGATGCATAGTGATCACTTTGAACCCCAGGTGCTTCACAAATTGATCCGTAAAAAAAAGAAAGTACTTTTTTTTTCACAAAAATTTTCTTTTAGCCTAAGTTTTTTCATTTTCACATGGGCAACAGTAAAAATTGGATCCTAAAATTTGTTGGGCAATTTCTCCTGAGTACACCGATACCTCATATGTGGTCATAAACCACTGTTTGGGCGCACGGCAGGGCTCAGAAGGGAAGGAGCACCATTTGACTTTTTGAATGGAAAATATGCTGGAATATTTAGCAGTTGCCATGTCGTATTTGGAGAGTCCCTGTGTGCCTAAACATTGGAGCTCCCCCACAAGTGACCCCATTTTGGAAACTAGACCCCTAAGGAACTTATCTAGATGCATAGTGAGCACTTTGAACCCCCAGGTGCTTCACAAATTGATCCGTAAAAAAAAGAAAGTACTTTTTTTTCACAAAAATTTTCTTTTAGCCTCAGTTTTTTCATTTTCACATGGGCAACAGTAAAAATTGGATCCTAAAATTTGTTGGGCAATTTCTTCTGAGTACACCGATACCTCATATGTGGTCATAAACCACTGTTTGGGCGCACGGCAGGGCTCAGAAGGGAAGGAGCACCATTTGACTTTTGAATGGAAAATATGCTGGAATATTTAGCGGTTGCCATGTCGCATTTGGAGAGCTCCTGTGTGCCTAAACATTGGAGCTCCCCCACAAGTGACCCCATTTTGGAAACTAGACCCCCTAAGGAACTTATCTAGATGCATAGTGAGCACTTTGAACCCCCAGGTGCTTCACAAATTCATCCGTAAAAAAAAGAAAGTACTTTTTTTTCACAAAAATTTTCTTTTAGCCTCAGTTTTTTCATTTTCACATGGGCAACAGTATAAATTGGATCCTAAAATTTGTTGGGCAATTTCTCCTGAGTACACAGTTACCTCATATGTGGTCATAAACCACTGTTTGGGCGCACGGGAGGGCTCAGAAGGGAAGGAGCGCCATTTGACTTTTTGAATGGAAAATTAGCTCCAATCGTTAGCGGACACCATGTCGTGTTTGGAGAGCCCCTGTGTGCCTAAAGTTTAGCGCTCCCCCACAAATGACCCCATTTTGGAAACTAGACCCCCTAAGGAACTTATCTAGATGCAAAGTGAGCACTTTGAATCCCCAGGTTCTTCACAGAAGTTTATAACGCAGAGCCGTGAAAATAAGAAATCTTTTTTTTTTCTCAAAAAATTATTTTTTAGCCCACTATTTTTTATTTTCACAATGGTTACAGGAGAAATTGGACCCCAAAAGTTGTTGTCCAGTTTGTCCTGAGTACGCTAGTACCCCATATATGGGGGGGCACCATTGTTTGGGCACACGTCAGGTCTCGGAAGGGATGTAGTGACGCTTTGAAATGCCGACTTGATGGAATGGTCTGCGGGCATCTTGTTACGTTTGCAGAGCCCCTGATGTGCCTAAACAGTAGAAACCCCCCACAAGTGACCCCATTTTGTAAACTAGACCCCCAAACGAACTTATCCAGATGTGTGGTGAGCACCTTGAACCCCCAAGTGCTTCACAGAAGTTTATAATGCAGAGCCGTGAAAATAAAAAAATCATTTTTATCCTCAAAAACTGATTTTTTTAACCCGCAATTTTTTATTTTCACAAGGGTAACAGGAGAAATTGGACCACAAAAGTTGTTGTACAGTTTGTCCTGAGTACACTGGTACCCCATATGTGGGGGAAACCACTGTTCGGGCACACGTTGGGGCTCGGAAGGGAAGTAGTAATGTTTAAAATTGCTGACTTTGATGGAATGATCTGTGGGCGTCATGTTAGGTTTGCAGAGCCCCTGATGTGCCTAAACAGTAGAAACTCCCCACAAGTGACCCCATTTTGGAAACTAGACCCCGCAAAGAACTTATCTAGATGTGTGGTGAGCACTTTGAACCCCCAAGGGCTACACAGCAGTTTATAACGCCCGGGCATGAAAATAAAAAAAATCATATTTCTTCCATAATCAGGATCTTTTAGTCCCCAATTTTTTTATTTTCCCAAGGGTAACAGGAGAAATTTGACCCCAAAAGTTGTTGTCCAATTTGTCCTGAGTACGCTGATACCCCATATGTGGGAGAAAACTACTG
>JARQOD010006604.1:0-42196 GCA_033576555.1 Oophaga sylvatica | reverse complement strand
CAAAATTATTCTTACCAATCTGATGCACAGTCAGGTCCACGCTGTAATCCATCAGAAAGGGTTAACAGTTTACAGTAAGCAGAGAGCTAATGCTGTCTACTAGCTCTAACCCCCTGAATGAATAACTTCCTCTACCAGCGAAAGGAGAGGAAAGATGAATGAATGGAGCTTAATTGATTTATTGCCACTTTCACTTCAGTGACCTGACCTAAGGTGAAAGTGGGATACAAATCAATTAAGCTTCATTCATTAATCACATCCTCTCCTGTCGGCAGGAGATAAGCTCATTCATTCAGGAGCTATCAGCTGAGCACGCAGCATTAGTTGTGCTGCTTAGCTGATTGCTAGTTAACCCTTTGTGAAGGATTACATCGTGGGACGTGAGAGTGGTTTTAAGTTATACACCTGGTGTGGTGGATAATTCAATATAGCAGTACTGTTAAATCGGTACCTTTAGAAAATATAGACGCATGTAACATATGTCTGAAGGGTGATCCTGTAGGGGATGAGGTCAGAGTCATGTATATATTGTCTGGATCATAAGCAGCTCCATACTAAGATCCAGACCATAGATACCTCTGACCTCATCCCCTACAGGATCCGATTTAACAGTACTGCTATATTGAATTATCCACCACACCAGGTGTATAACTTAAAACCACTATACTACAATATCTACATGTATCATCACATATAAAAATGAGAGATATTACACTTGACATCTATGATTTATCATATCTTGATTTATTTTAGTAATTCTATTAAGGATCAAATTCCTTTACTCCGGACTAGTCCTGTGACAGGATGTCCAGAATCCCCCCCTTTACATCACCACAATAAGGGTATGTGTTCAAGAAAATGAATGTATTTTTGTTGGATTTTTATTGGGTTCTGATATCTCAATGTATTATTCTGACTTGTCAAGATCTCCTTAACTAAGTCCCTATCTATGTCTTGTTGGTCTAGATTGAACCCCATGCTCATACCTAAACCATTCATGTACTATGACATGGACTACGTGTAGTCCTATACTTGTGAATATTTGTAAATATTTGTGTATATTTGTATATATGTATTTATCTTTCTTTTTTTCACTGTTTTTTGCAGCGACTTTGTGATCAAGGCCCAGTGAAGGCCGAAACGTCAAATTACTTGTCGCTTTTTCATACGTATTCAATAAAAATTCACTTGAAGCATTTTTTTCTATGAGTGCAGTGTTTCTGAGATTTTATGATTTTAGGGGTCTTTGATCCCGTTCACTTGCACCAACTCTTATTTCGTGTGCCAAACCTTCGTTCCTGATCTACATATGGTGAGGGGGTAGGAACCCTAAAAGTAAATATTTAAGGAGGACCCTTTAAGGAGCCTTGCCACTTGGTTTGGGAAAAAAATGCCAAACCAGACACTCCATTTGCAAACACTTGCTTATCCAGTATTTGCCTCTCATCAGTGTGAAGCAGGAGTTATTATGGGGATTTTAGGTGTAAAATTACAGTCTCACCCTTTTGCTGACTCGCTGGTATTAGAGCAGCTGTGACTTCGGAGCTTCCAGGGCCGACTACCCTCACCTATGGCACGCACAGAGACGTAAGGACAAGTTTAGGAAGCTGACAGTCCATTGATATACAAGCTACAGGTGACCTGGAGGGTCACAACCTGGCTTCTCTGAACGTCTCCATGGAGCCAGGTGACCTGTGGGTCCAAATCCTGGCTTCCCCAAACATATTCATGCGTTCAGTGATGGTCAATGGAGCAGATCTGTATTCTTTCACCAGGGCCGTGGTCCCTAAGTTGGCATCCTGTAGAATGTCAAATCTGTGTCCCTCGTGATGAAGCCATGATGTTCTGGCTGCTGTCCTGTAGAGTGTTACAGGCTGTGGTTTTGTAAAGAGTCTCTGAACCCCTTGTTACAGAGAAATATCCCCCTTATGTAGTTCATAACTGTTGTCCTTCAAGCCATCATCCAGAGGTCAAGAGGAAGGTATGATGAGATTAACTCACATTGTTTAAGTATTTAATCAATCTCCATAGTTCATCCTTCTCTGCTTGGCAGGTCAACAAACTAGCTTGACTTATACAATGGGTAATCAACATATTAGCAAACATCTGTTGTTCAATTACCCTATAGGGTATGCCACACTAAACAACATCGCTAACGGGATCGCTAAAAAACGTCACTATTTAGCGATCCCGTTAGCGATGTTGTTGTGTGCGGCATCTACCAGCGACGTGGCCCCTGCTGAGATCCTGCTGTGATCTCGCTCATCGCTGACATCGTTCCGGACCCTATTTTATCGTCGGCGCCCCCGCTGGTAAGTATATATCGCTGAGTGTGGCACATTTTTGTGAACAATGTGCGACCTCGTTAACGATGCATTAGTCAGCGGCGGAGGCGGGACTTTGTTTTCTTTCATTAACGCCCTTCAGCTCCGATTGGTGACCACAAACATCACCTCAGCTATAATAACTGCGCCCCCATCCATTGTTTCCAGAGCACTTTGTGGATGATTCCAACTGTGCAAAACAATCTTTTTATAATAAAAAAAATTTATTTTAAAAATGCATTCGTGTTTTTTATTTTTTCAATTATTTTATCAATATGGGAGAAGGGATAATGATGGGTGAGATGTGGGGAGGGAGTAATGGGGATGGCAACGAGACATGTTACCAGCTGCTGTAGTTTTTAAAACCTTTTCTAATGTTTTTTGTTGTGTATTTTTTTTTTTACATTGTATCTACTTGTCACACACGGGGTCATGGGAGTACCATCACTCATAGGAGTTCATTGTTAAAGAAATAAAAAGAAAAAAATTAAAGAAATTAACAATTATTTCAAAGGCCCATGGTCTAACTAGCGTTCAAACCTTATAATTAAAAATAACACATAATACACCACAGCAGCATATATAAATTTTAAATATATAACATATATTTTTTGTCATATAGTTTAAAGATTAAAAGATTGAAATAAATATATAAAAATAAATTTTGGGAGGTAAAGGTCAACAAGGGGAGCTCCCGTCATTCATATACAGCTATTCACAGATAAGCGAGGCCATTGTGATCGCAAGGGGAGCTCCCGTCATTCATATACAGCTATTCACAGATAAGCGAGGCCATTGTGATCGCAAGGGGAGCTCCCGTCATTCATATACAGCTATTCACAGATAAGCGAGGCCATTGTGATCGCAAGGGGAGCTCCCGTCATTCATATACAGCTATTCACAGATAAGCGAGGCCATTGTGATCGCAAGGTGGCGATGAGCTCCTGCTATTCACAGATAAGCGATGCCATTGTGATCGCAAGGGGAGCTCCCGCCATTCATATACAGCTATTCACAAATATGCGAGGCCATTGTGTTCGCAAGGTGGCGATGAGCTCCCGTCATTCATATACAGCTATTCACAGATATGCGAGGCGATTGTAATCACAAGGTGACGGTTCTCGAGCTCAAGCCATACACAGATATGAGATGCCATTACGATCGCCCAGCTTGGAACGTGTATGGCTGGGCGCATGACTGCTGCGGTCACTTTGCAAGCGCAATATCGTTTTGCGTCGAGAGTGCGGGCGCACGTAATGGAACGTGCGCACGCTGTGACGTCATGACGCTGGCGTTGCCTAATGCGTGCAGAAAATGGCGGCGACACAGCGCGGCGCAAAATGGACGGAGGGAGAGGTCCGCTATTTAATTAGCAGGGTGGACAGATGGGGCTATGACTGCAGGCTACCTGTGGCGCATCCTATGCGCCACAAAAGGTAGTCCTGCAGAGGATCCGGCGGGGCCTGGTGCGTCGCTTTCATGTGCAGCGGACCACAGCGCAGAACCGAAAAAAGCTGGCGGACCTCCGATACCGGTCCAGCGAGAGGATCGCCAGCATCCGGGCGCAGCTACGCAGGCCTCACAGTGAGTATTGATGAGGGCAAGGGCGTACATAGAAATCATAGGGCCCCATTTTTTTGGCGCATGCGTTGTCTATGTGTCACATTTCTATCATCTCTGTCTCCATCATCTCTGGCTCTATCATCTGTCTCCATCATCTCTGTCTCAATCATCTCTGTCTATTTTGACCGGAAAAAAAAATAATGCAACATGTAGCGTCTAGCGCGTATGGGCGCACACCGGGAAAATGCGCAGCGCACGACAAACGCACATGAACGCAGCAGTATATGGGGCCATTATTCAGTATGGAGCATTATGTGGAGCTATTATACAGTATGCAGCAGTATATGGGGCCATTATTCAGTATGGAGCATTATGTGGAGCTATTATACAGTATGCAGCAGTATATGGGGCCATTATTCAGTATGGAGCATTATGTGCAGCTATTATACAGTATGCAGCAGTATATGGGGCCATTATTCAGTAGTTTTTTTTCTTTCCCATCTTTCTTTCTCTGTTCTTTTTCTTTCTCTCTGTTCTTTCTTTCTTGGGAGTACCGGCAGTGATAATAGGGATTCTGAATTGTATATTTCATTTACAGCACCACCTTCACCAGCACCAGCTGCTCCACCGTCCCCAGCTACCCCCCCACCTCCATCACCTCCTTCCCCGGGTACCCCTCCACCTCCATCTTCTTCCCCGGCTACGCCTCCACCACTATCATCACCTTTCCTCTCAACCCCTTCGGCTGCATCAACCCCCCCTCGTGATTTGTGGTCTTCCAGCCCTTCACCTTCATATGCCTTCTCTCCAGTGTCACCCCGTGACATGGATGCAGGCTCCCCATCAGGTAATTAACGCACATTATATAAGCTTCAGACAAGTTAGAGAACTTTGTAAGGTCTTATGTGTAATGACTGTTGTGATATAAAAATTTTTTTCATTTTTTCCCTAGCCGGCGGAGCAACAGGATCAGGGTGGGCAGTAAGCGGGTCCTCTGAGGAAAACCGTAAGTGTTAACAAACATAACATGTACATGTAGATGTTGCTACAGAATTCCCTGGTTAACTGTTACTTTTACCTCCACAGAAATCCCAACTGCCCAGGACCTGTTCCTGTCCCACCGCCGGCTGATGGCGGCCATGAGCAGCGCTGTGTCTGCCATGAATTCAGCTGCCACAGCCATGAATTCAGCGGTGGCAGGCATGGATTCAGCTGTGGCAGGCATGAATTCAGCAGTCATAGCGCTGCAAACTGCCATGGGAGCTCTGCATCACCACGGGATGATGCTGGAGAGACAATTTTCTGGACTCCGGGGCACTCATTAATTTATTTTTTGTAAATAATTTGTTATTATGTTAATATTTTGTTAATAATTTTTTATTTTATTATGTTAATGTTTTGTTTTTATTTAAATTTTATTTATTTTTAAAAAACTATATATATGAAAAGAATATATATTTAATAATTCACGTTAATCTACGCAGGTGTGGTGTATTATTTTTTAGTATAAGGTTTTAGCGCTAGTGTGACCAGGGGCCTTTAAAAGAAATGTTAATTTTAGAATTTTTTTCCCTATGATGGAACACCTATGATAGCTGGTAGTACCATGACCCCGTGTGTGACAAGTAGATGTAATAAAAATACAACATTTTAATAGTTGACATCACATAAGAATAAAAGACCACAATTCATTAGATAAATAAGTTTTTTATTAAGACAGGTAACAATGTAAAAAAAATATAGACAACAAAAAAAAAATTTGGGAAAAAATTTAAAAAACTACATCTGCTGGTAAGAGGGATCGTTGCCATTACCACGCTGTCTCTGCGGTGTATAACAATAAGGGGGAGCACCAACGTTTGGGTTTGGCACAGGATTGTGTGGCCACGAGTAGTCCGGGTCAGTACCTCAAACATGAGTCTCTCTGCATGAAGCCGCTGAACAGGATCCAGTGTAGGCAGCTTCTCATTTGCGAAGTATGCAAACCCTGTTATTTTAGGTTGTTTTTCTGCTGTTAGCACTTGTTTCGCAATTTCCACCAATTCAGGAGTAGCCGAGGTGGTGGGAGCCTTCCTTTTCCTTCCTGAAAGTTAAAGCCGGCGCCGCACAGATGAGGATGGTGGCTCTTCTTCATCTTCGATCAACGGCATGCTGTCTTGTTCAGTTGCAGGTGTGGAGACAGCCTCTTCTGTGTCCTGCATGAACAAAAAACAAATGTTAAATCACAAAGAAAAAGAAATAATTCTTCTCACTATAACACCCATATACAGCAAAAATGTGAAAACGACACTTGTAAATGGATAGGCCTCAACCGTTGAGCTAGATAAATTATCAGTACATGAAGGGATATATTCTGCCATTTTATCTACATTTCACAATTATATTTTTTAATTTTAAGTCCACTTTGGCATGTACATTAAAATGTGTTGTAATACAAAGGTACTTACATGTATGACAGGGGAGTCCTGCTGGATCACCGGGTCTACATTCCACACGGATGACCCTTCTCTGGGTACTTCTTGGTCCCTTGTGAATGCGAACAGATCAAAGTACCACAGTTGGGGGACATATACATCATCGGCCCCCGCTCCAGATTTGGTGGAATTTATAACTTTATTGAGCTCTTTTTTATACACTGTGCGGAGGGCCTGTATGCGTTTTTTGACCGATGACTCATCCGCAGGTTCATCGGGGTAACGGCTCTTGCATAGCTCCACCAGTTTTTGGTATGCGTCCTTCTTTTTAAGCCTGTTACAGTAATCTGGTGATTTTATTCTCCATAGGCACGGCATTGAGCGGTAGAGCTCGATAAACTCACGCAAAAAATCCTGTTTATCAGCCATCTGTAATAAAAAAAATTATGTGAGAACGCCAGAATGGTTAAATAAAATGTTTATAGCCTACAACATAGAACACAGCAGGGATCACAAAATGGTGCTTGTGGGCGCAGCTGTAGTAAACAATAGCAGAGCTGGGATCATAAAATGGTGGAGGTGGGCGCAGCTGGAGTAAACAATAGCAGAGCTGGGATCATAAAATGGTGGAGGTGGGCGCAGCTGGAGTAAACAATAGCAGAGCTGGGATCACAAAATGGTGGTGGTGGGCGCGCCTGAACAAAACAATGGCAGACAAAGCAGAGATCTAAACATGGATCTGTAAAATTAAAGTAAAAATAAAAATGAAATGTGACAAAAATAATACCTACCTTACACAACTTGTGATTCTGGAGAAAAAAGAAAACAGGGAAAATAGTGTCACAAACTGGATCACGCCAGAGACTGGATCGCAGAGGATATAACGCCAGAGACTGGATCGCAGAAAAACAACGTCGTAGACCGGAACGCAGCAACAGCAATAGTGGCACAAATGGATCGCAGTAGCTACAAAGGCTAGCAGGACACACTGGAACGATGCTGGAGATTTGAAAGAACCGCTTCTGCTCGAGAGCAATGGAGAGGAGTGCAGATACGTGGTCTTTTATGACTCGGTCATCCAATCACAAAGCGGGAGAGCTGTGATAATATTTATGAGGTAAATAGCGACCACCAATCTGTGATGAGGGGCGTGCAAAAGGTCGCGTTCAGTCACGCCTATCGAGATCGTGATCTTTCACAGTATATGCAAGTGTGGCACGTCCCAACGACCGCCAAAGTCGTTAAAAAGATCGCTACTGCTGATGCGTCGTTAATGAAATCGTCCAGTTTGGCAGCTACTAGCGACATTAAAACGATCACAACCAACGATCTCATTAGTATGCGACGCTAACGAGATCGCTAGCGGGATTGTGTAGTGTGGCAGTACCTTATGTCTCTATCCCTCAAAGATAGCAGACAATGAGCTTACAGCAAACAGCAACTCCAAAGTCATATTCAGGCTAGTATGAACAATAGTCTGTGTTTTGTGATGAACCAAAGAAAGACACATAAATTCAAAAGATAATAATAAAGTATGTCTCCTGGTCTACTGAATTTACGTTTGGATAATTAAGATTAAATGCTGTGTTGTGCCACCTCTCATCAGTGCAAAGCAGAATGTCTAATTTGGCCAGGTGAGGGACCTCTGACAGAGGTGTTAGTGATAAAATTTTTCCTGATGGAGATTGCCAAGCTGGCATAAGTAGACTTGTGGGCCAAGTGATGCTTCCCTGGGGATATAAATATACAAATAGCTTCTGCAGAGAGGAAGAAGACTGGACCTCTAGTGCCACTTATTGGGGATTAGCAATGTTTAAAGTCAATATCGACTCTTTAAGGAGCCTTAACAGATGACTTAAAATAAAAAGCCAAACTAGACACTCCATTTGCAGACATGTAACTTGATACTCTACAAAAGGATAAATATTCCACTTAGACCTCTTCAAAAGGGACCGCTCACCCAGCCAAATCAGATTTCTTGCTTTCCACTGATGAGGAGCAAACACAACAAAACACGTGTCTAAAAATTTTACCCCTTAAGGTGTGTTTCCACGGTCAGGATTGGCTCAGTAAATGCTGCGTCAAACACGCAGCGTCCAGATGTTACAGCATAGTGGAGGGGATTTCAAGAAATCCCGTCTCCACTATGCGTAAAAACATGCAGGCGGCAGACCTGCGTAAACGGACATGGGGCGCGTCTTTTTAGATCGCCGCATGTCCTATTCCCTTGCGGCGACGCTCCGTCGCCGCAAGGGAAATAACACAGGCCTGTCTAGCGCTGCGGTGATTCCGGATGTGCTCAATGAGCACATCCGGAATCACCGCACGTTCACTAGGGGCGGGGCTTTGGGCGGAGCGGACTTTCTAAAGTAATATGGCAAGTCACGTTAAACGGTATATATGGACTTTTAGTTCTGCTACCTAAATAGGTGACACTGGAGTTCTTGTCCTCTTCCTCTCTTAAGAAGACATTTGCATTTTCAGATCTGGTGGAATCTCTGGACTGCAGCCAATCTGGAGCCGCTGATTGGTTGTAGTTGTCACATTACCCCCCCCCCCAGCTAGAAGGGGAATCCAGGAGTAGGTAAGCATGTTTTCTTTAAATACCATGGGCTCATTGGGAAAGCTTTTCAAAGAAGCAATCCAGCCAAAAACATGATACACTGTATTATCTCCGGCACTAGGTCTGACGGGAAAAGGCCATTACAAAGGAATTAAAAAAGCACCAAAGATAGAATCCCTGTGCTTGGCTCCACAATCTCAGGCCCTGTGCCAGACATAAAATATTGTAAATTGTTACTTTAAGAAATGGCTAGATCTTTAATTTGATGACCTACATACAGGTTACTCCCCATTTCTTCTGTTTTCCCTGTGTAAGTTGCAAGCATAATGATTTCCTTTTTTTTAGTAGTAAATCATTAAAATTAGAGCAATGAGTTCTCCAGCCTTTCACATTATGCCGTCTGGTAGTAGAGGGGTTAATGCTTCCCAATTGCAGAAGTTTATGTCCTGTCTTGGATGACATAATCTGTTCCAAGGTTGTTCTGCTGAAGGGGTTAACCATGATACTATTATAGCAGCAGGTCATCCTGCCTTTGCACACATATTGCCCCCTGCCTTGAAGTGGTTGCAGGAGACCTAAACATTCCCACCGGATTAGTCACATGGCCAACATTATCCGAGTCCTGCTCCGAGATTCTCTTATTAACATCCTGTTGCCTAATTAACATTAATTTTTACCATCCAGCGAGGAATCCACAGTTACCTCCTGCCAGGCTACATATGAAGGAAGTGAGCACATTGTCAGCAGCCAGATATAATGCATAAATGGAGGCTCAATGGGTAGAATTGCTGTCATGAACTGGAGTCTATGGATCACATCTAACAACCCATAGAAAATATTATAGAAATTATATTATTGTAGATGGGACAGTATTATAGTAGTTATATTCTTGTATAGGGATCAGTATTATAGTAGTTATATTCTTGTACATAGGGTGCAGTATTATAGCAGTTATATTCTTGTACATAGGGTGCAGTATTATAGTAATTATATTCTTGTATAGGAATCAGTATTATAGTAGTTATATTCTTACACATGGGGGCAGTATTATAGTAGTTATATTCTTGTACATAGGGAGCAGTATTATAGTAATTATATTCTTGTATAGGAATCAGTATTATAGTAGTTATATTCTTGTACATAGGGGCAGTATTATAGTATTTATATCCTTGTACATAGGGGCAGTATTATAGTAGTTATATTCTTGTACATAGTGGGCAATATTATAATAGTTATATTCTTGTACATAAGGGGCAGTATTATAGTAGTTATATTCTTGTACATAGGGGCAGTATTATAGTAGTTATATTCTTGTACATAGGGTGCAGTATTATAGCAGTTATATTCTTGTACATAGGGAGCAGTATTATAGTAATTATATTCTTGTATAGGAATCAGTATTATAGTAGTTATATTCTTGTACATAGGGGCAGTATTATAGTATTTATATCCTTGTACATAGGGGCAGTATTATAGTAGTTATATTCTTGTACATAGTGGGCAATATTATAATAGTTATATTCTTGTACATAAGGGGCAGTATTATAGTAGTTATATTCTTGTACATAGGGGGCAGTATTATAGTAGTTATATTCTTGTACATAGGGGGCAGTATTATAGTAGTTATATTCTTGTACATAGGGGGCAGTATTATAGTAGTTATATTCTTGTACATAGGGGCAGTATTATAGTAGTTATATTCTTGTATATAGGAGGCAGTATTATAGTAGCTATATTCTTGTATATAGGGACAGTATTGTAGTAGTTATATCCTTGTACATAGGAGCAGTATAGTAGTTATATTCTTGTTAGAGTTGAGCGATACTTTCCGATATCCTAAAGTATCGGAATCGGAATGGTATCGCCGATATCACTAAAATATCGGCGATACCCGATACCGATACCGGAAGTCCCATGTAAGTCTATGGGAACAAAATATCGCAACTAAAAAAACCTCTTTCTTTCCTTGTAAACACTAAATATACACACATAGAATACATATATATATATATATACATGTCATTGGGACATATATATATACATATATGTATAGTTTATACACTTCTACATAGTAAAATATCCTCTGATTCAATTGCCGGGTAAAGCCGGCTTCAGTGAAAAGACAGAAGCACCCGACATGAAATGACACTTGGTGTACATAGGGTTAACCATGTCTTTTCATGTCGTTTGCTATCTGATTTGCACAAACAATTAAATCAGTCTATGTGTGCAAAATTTCACACCTGTAGGGGTTAATTAAAGGTGTAAATTCGTTGTAAAAAAAAAACAGACTTTTTTGCTACGAATTTACACCTTTAATTAACCCTACAGGTGTGAAATTTTGCACACATAGACTGATTTAATTGTTTGTGCAAATTAGATAGCAAAGGACATGAAAAGACATGGTTAACCCTATGTACACCAAGTGTCATTTCATGTCGGGTTCTGCATTTTCACAAAAGCCGGCAATTGAATTAGCGGCTATTATACTATGTAGAAGTGTATGAACTACAAATATAAATATATATATATATATATATATGTGTCACAAATTCAATGACATGTATATATATATATGAGGTGTAAAATTGCTGAAAAAAAATGCGTGGGCTCCCGCCCTATTTTCGCAACCAGACAGACAAAGCCAGTGAGTGGGGGCAGATAATAATAGCCCAGAGAGGGACCATTATTTTTGGCTCCCCCCGGCTACTAACATCTGCCCCCAGACACCCCAGGAAAGACAAATCTATAATTAGATTCGCCCTTTCTGGCACTTTGCCCGCCTATTCCCATTGCCCTGTAGCGGTGGCGAATGGGTTAATATGGGGTTAAAGCCACCTTGCTATTGAAAGGTGACCTTAACCAGGTTAATAATTGAGAGCTGTCAATTAGACAACTATCAATTATTAATCCTATTGCATGAAATAAAAATAAAACACACACACTTTAATTAAAAATCATTTTAATGAAATAAAGACACATGTTTTTGACCATCTTTTATTTTACTGCAAAAACCATTTCCTGTAATAAAAATAAAATAAAAAAGCAAAATTATTCTTACCTATCCCATGCACAGTCAGGTCCCACGGTGTAATCCTTCAGAAAGGGTTAATGTTTACTGCAGGGACCGTAGCTAATGCTGCAGCCTCACAGTAAACCCCAAATGAATGAGTTCCTCTCCTGCCTGACAGGAGAGTAAAGGCTGGGTGTCACATAACGATACACCAGCGATCCCGACAACGATATGCACTTGTCAGGATCGCTGGTGTATCGCTACATGATCGCTGCTGAGCTGTCAAACAGGCAGCTCAGGCAGCGATCTGGGACAGCGACACTGCGGGTAACATCGCTTAAGGGCCGTCTCACATAGCGATATCGCTACCGAGATCGCTGCTGAGTCACTAGTTTTGTGACGCAGCAGCGAGCTCACCAGCGATATCGCTGTGTGTGACATTCAGCGACGATCAGCCCCCCTGCCGGGTATCGCTGATCGTCGCAGAAATGTCAGGACCTTTTTTTGATCGCTGGTTTCCCTCTGACAGGCACGCATCGCTGCGTGTGACAGGCGGGAGACCAGCGATCCGCTGGTAACCAAGGTACACAGCGGGTTTCCAGGCACCGCGCAGCGCTTGGAAACCCGCTGTGTACCTTGGATACCAGCTCCCTGCATCAGGGCGCTGGTATCCAAGGTACACAGCGGGTTTCTAGGCACAGCCCCGCGCCTGGAAACCCGCTGTGTACCTTGGTTACCAGCGGATCGCTGGTCTCCCGCCTGTCACACGCAGCGATGTGTGCCTGTCAGCGGGAAACCAGCGATCAAAAAAAGGTCCTGACATTTCAGCGACGATCAGCGATACCCGGCAGGGGGGCTGATCGTCGCTGAATGTCACACACAGCGATATCGCTGGTGAGCTCGCTGCTGCGTCACAAAACTAGTGACTCAGCAGCGATCTCGGTAGCGATATCGCTATGTGAGACGGGCCCTTAAGTGGAAAGCTTAATTGATTGCTTTCCACTTTCACTTCAGGTCAGCCAGGGACACAATCAGTGACGTCAGAGGGAACTGATTAACAAAAATAGGGGTTCCCTTCGAAAAAAAAATGGCGTGGGGTCCCCCTATTTTTGTTAACCAGCCAGATGAAGCAGACCGCTGAGGCCTGGATTTTCAGGCTGTTAAGGAGCCAAGATCCATGGACCTTGCCAGCCTGATAATACCAGGCCACAGCAGTCTGCATATCTTGGCTGATTAACAAAAATAGGGGATCCCCTCGAAAAAAATTGGCGTGGGGTCCCCCCTATTTTTGTTAACCAGCCAGATGAAGCAGACCGCTGAGGCCTGGTTTTTCAGGCTGGTAAGGATCCAATATCCATGGACCTTGCCAGCCTGATAATACCAGGCCACAGCAGTCTGCTTAGCTTGGCTGGTTAACCAAAATAGGGGATCCCCTCGAAAAAAAAACGGCGTGGGGATCCCCCCTATTTTTGTTAACCAGCCAAGTAAAATGCAGACTGCTGCGGCCTGGTATTAAAAGACTGTCAAGGCCCATGGATTTTGGCCCTCAACAGCCTGATAATACCAGGCTACAGCAGCCCCACATTTGGCGCATCAAAAGATGTGCCAATTGTGGCACTTTACCCGGCTCTTCCCACTTGCCCTGTAGCGGTGGCAAGCGGGGTAATAAGGGGTTAATGTCACCGTTGATTGCACGGTGACAATAAGCCCGGTTAATAATGGAGAGGCGTCAATAAGACACCGATCCATTATTAATCCCAAAGTTTTTAAATGTTTAAAAAAAAGACAAAGCAAGAAAAAAGTCTTTTAATGAAATAAAAGAGACAACACAGTTTTCATTAATTTTATTACTCTCCATTCCTGCGACGCCATCGATCTCCTGTAAAAAAAGAAAAAAAACAAACCAACAGTATACCACCTGTCCGACGCAGTCCATAACGACAGTCCCACGACGATCCAGCTCTGCTACATCGCAATGACAGGCAGAGCCTGACATCCCGGCGCAGCACAGCTGATTACCTGCTTCCCCGGCGGTGACGTCATCGGACTGACTGCTTTACGGCCGGGATTACCCAGCAGTCACTGCAGTTATCGCGAGAAACTGCATGTGACCGCCGGGGAAAGAAGATTGCGGCCATGAAGCAGTCCAGCCCGTGACCGCCGGAGATCTTCTGCCAGGTAAGTGCCGCTGACTCCTGACAGACCCGACCGACGGACACTGACAGTGACAGTGACAAATCCGATTCCGGTATCCGATAAGACGAAAATATCGGAACTCGGAATCGGAATTCCGATACAGCCAATATCGGCCGGTACCCGATATTTGCAGTATCGGAATGCTCAACCCTAATTCTTGTACATCGAGGCACCATTATAATAGTTATATTCTTGTACATAGGAGCAGTATTATAGTTGTTATATTCTCTATCATAGGGGCAGTATTATAGTAGTTATATTCTTGTACATAGAGGACAGTATTATAGTAATTATATTCTTGTACATAGGAGGCAGTATTATAGTAGTTATTTTCTTGTACATAGGGGGCAGTATTATAGTAGTTATATTCTTGTACATAGAAGCAGTATTATAGTAGTTATATTCTTGTACATAGGGACAGTATTATAGTAGTTATATTCTTGTACAGAGAGGCAGTATTATAGTAGTTATTTTCTTGTACATAGGAGCAGTATTATAGTAGTTATATTCTTGTACATAGGAGCAGTATTATAGTAGTTATACTTTTGTACATAGGAGCAGTATTATAGTAGCTATATTTATGTGCATATGGGACAATATTATATTACTTTTTTTTACATGGGAAGGAGTAATTTACTCTTAACATTTTTTTTAGGGGTAGAGGCAGTATTATTGTATTTAGTACATGCAGCTCACAGTAGTGGACAGCATGGATTACAATGAGCACATGAGAAAACCAAAAAGAAAAAAAAAGAACATGAAGTATGTACTTTATTTTAAAGTATGATTGTCAAACATGGAAAATTAAAAAAAAATCAACATTTCTATAACTCTATTCCTGGTGATATAATGTATCACTCACCTTCATTTATGTTGCCCTCTAACCAAATATTTGAGGATCATTGTTATAGTAACCTAATAGGGTTACACGGTATTGTAGATACATACGGAAATCCATACAGATTATAGCATCTCCTGATAATGAGGACGCATCAATGTGACATCTGGGTGACCGCGACGTTCCCTCCTCTTCTGCCCATTACTCCGGCTTCATACAGGAGAGTGTAACACGATGCAAACGTGACCTGGATTCATCACACAGATTCACACGCTAATTATTACCATGAGAAGCAGCATATGGGCTGGACTTAGATACACCAACACTTCCCAGACCTAGAAACCCTGATCTGTTCCCACACACCACGCTGGCCGCGCAGCATTACTGTCCTTCCAGAGCAAAGCACCGGATGGCTATTTTCTCAGACCCTACAATATGTCCAGGAAAACCAAGCATGACATCTGTATGATCGACCTGAATCCTACAATAACAAATTTCAGTAAAAGTATTTTTCAATTCTGCTTTTCACCAAAATGTCTCCTAAAAATTACCACCAAGGTCAAACATTGGTACCATACAGTGGTCACATAATATTGTCATACAGTGCTCACTTAAAGCACCACTCCAGCATTTTGGGGTTTTTTTCAGCGCTGGAGTGGTACTGCTAAAGCAAGATCTCTGAGACTAGTCCGATACTTACCCGTTGGTAACTTCACCTTCACCTCTGATCCCAGGGCGCCATCTTGTGATTGCATCTTCTGACTGACCAGAAGTCAGACGCAATGGTCACAAGCTCCCAATGCAAGTCTATGAGAGCCAGAAAAAAGCTCTTATAGACTTGCATTGAAAAGTGACCTCCGGCTCGTTCCAGCCAACACTGGAGCAATCCAGTGGAAGACCGGTGGGATCGGCGGCTGAAAAAGGTGGCGGGTAAGTATAAGACCGGTGGGCAGGAACTTTATATTAGAAACACCACTCCAGTGCTGCAATAAAAAAATGCTGGTGTGTTCTCTTGTGCTTTTGTTGTAGGGTCTGCATTAGTTTAGGTGGTCTGATCTGGGATGTAAATATTTTTTGGGGCCATTTTCACTATTTATGATACTTATGCCTCAGGCCAGGGATGTGCCCTATATGAATGGGCAGGAATATGTTTACAAATTTTCTTCCCCGACCTTCTAAATAAGGAACAGACCCCAAACCAATATACACCGCAGAGAAGACCCTCTAAACTAATAGAAACCAGGACCAGACTCCTAATCAATACAGACCCGCCAAGCTGCTTGGGCCGTCACATACATCATTTTTTGTAATCTCGCTGATGTTACGTCTCACTGTCATTATATTGAGTATTCACATCTTACGGTCCAGTGTCCTCCTGTCCTAGGATGGCCCTGAAAGGTGCACATGGGAGATGCAGCCATATTCCGCTCTTGTATCCTACACCTCATCTGAAGAGTTTCACAGGTTAAAGAGGCGTGAAGACTTGTTCTCCAGAGGCGGATAAATCTTCGGGAGCAGAATAATCATACTAATAAGTTAGTTAAGGCCACAGTTATTGGGACAGGAAACGAGGTTTTGGGATGTGCAGAACGAGGATGCTCTGAACTTGACATACAAGATGTCAGCTTGAATCAAGGCTCTCACCTCGGAGAAGTTCTTTCCTGTGCTGTGGGGCGTACGTACCATTCTTGCTGCTCAGCTGTTCCCCTATTTAGTTCTGCATAAATGCCCAATCTCTGGGCCCAGAGGGCCTTTGCCTGTAGCTGTGTGGTTTAAGCCTTCAGGCAGATGTCTTGGTGGATAGCACATCTCATAGCAAGCGCCCTGAACAACATTGGATTTTCCACTGCTGCAAAGCCATTATGAGAGAGTAATTCTCTGTGAGAGTCTTTCAGTGCTCAGTCATTACAAGTAATGGGCACTGAAGCAGGGAGAAAAAGCAAGAAAAACTCACTTTGATGGCCAGAGAACACAACCCTCCACGTCTGATACTCCCACTGCTAATCAGCAGATCCGGGAACGAAGCGCCCCATACAATCGATTATGCATCCGTCACACATCAACGATAACAATTATTATTTTTATTATAATTTATTAACACTTGTATTATTTGTCATTATTATATCTATTTATCATCATAATGCAGATGATAAATTAGTTATTATTTTTCAACATTAATATTTTAATTCTTATTTTTTATTCATTATCCTGTTTAGTTCATTATTTTAAAATTCCTGATGATTACAGTATTTTGTGACATGTTCTGTTATGCTTTCATTTACGTATTTCTTTTTTGCTTTGTCTTTAAGGGTATGCAACTGAACAATATCGCTAACGGGATCGCTAAAACGTCACTATTTAGCGATCCGTTAGCGATTTTTCAGTCGCAGCTGCCAGCGACGGCTTCTGCTGTGATCTCGCTCGTCGCTGAATCGTTCGGACCTATTTATCGTCGGCGCTCCGGTAAGTATTATCGCTAGTGTGGCACCTTTTCTTAGCGATTTAGCGGTACTTTGTACGCTAAAGTCGTAAGAGATCGCTACGGCGATGCGCCGTTAACTATATCGCTAAATGTGGCCGCATTTAGCGATATGAACAATCCCGCTAGCGATCGCTTAGTATGCTCGTTATTGTGATCGCTGCGGATTGTTAGTGTGCAGTACCTTATATGCTGTGTGTTAGGTACCATTAGGCGCATCACATTAGACTATGTTCTGTGTTCAGTTTATACATTTGAATGCTCTTGTTCGATTGGTCAGATGAATGTCCAGGTGGCATACATCTGGCTGGCATATGTCAGCAGTGTTGGAATGTGTTGCCAAGGGCCTACCATTAACATTGACTATTTGGGTCCGCTGTTCAGCTACATACAATTATTACATTACTCTAATTCGAAAGGTCTCCTCTGCTTCTATATAATAATAAACTGAGAGTCTGTTAAATCAATGATGAGACGTTGCCTTTGTCTATATATAGTAAATAAAGGGTAAGGGGCCCACCGGGGGATTTACCTGCTTCTCAGTGGGCCAGTCCAAGCCTGTGTTTTGGCATGCCTTGTTTTCTTTTCAACACAAGGGGGTTCCGAAAACAAACTTCAATGTTGCAAAATTTCAACTCAGAACACAGAAAGATTTTTAACCGCAGTCATGTTAAACCCCATAAAACCACTGAATCACATGACATACCCTGGTGCAGACTCATACTCAGTCAATGGAAACCATACCTGACCATGAACATAAAAAGATGTGTTATGAATGGAAATGGAGTCAAGCCAAATGGAATGTGTTGCTTAGGGTTGTCCTAGTATACCCATCATGTGTCACAGTGGCAGACACAGACAGAAATAGGCCCCTGTGCAAGAACAGTATATGGGCCCCTGTGCAGTCGCAATAGCTCATTATAATGCACAATTCCACCTGCTTTGGACGTGTGAATGGATCCCCTTACCTCTTGGACCTCTGTGTTGCTGCACAGCTTACACAAATGGTATGTCTGCCCCAATATGCCATAAGTATAGTTCAAAGCAATCATTTTAACATTTACCAACTATGATAAACTAAAATTAATATTGTTCCAACTCTTTAATCTTTGGAAGAAGAACTCAATGATCAGTCTCAACATCAGGAAATAGAGTGATGGGTCTCAAGTCGACCTCAGGACGCTCCCTAATGCAACTTCTTGTGGGTGGTAGATTTTTTTAACAGTAGGGTCACCAGAAAAGTCTATGGTTACTCTACGCCATAGAGATGAAGCTTTGTTATGGTGATATTGTGTTCTAGAGCCTAAATTCTAAACTTAGAGGGTACATGCTATGTCTCTAAGGGTATTATGTTCTCACGGGCCGGAAACACTACAGATTTCCCATCTACAATTTTCTATATGGATTAATCGTGTGTATTAGCACCCGAATCCTACAGATTTCTTCTCCAGACTTGTAGTGTGTCATGGGTCCAATGGGGCAAACCTGTGTGTGGCTACCCACCATGACTTCTGGTGGGATCTGTGTAAACTACTCTGTGACTGTTTTTCTTGCAGATTTTGGTACGGAATAAATGCCAAAACCTGTATATGACCCATAGGTTGTAGTAGGACAGGGGGTTATTCCTCATTTTAAAGAAAAACATGGCATGATTTGAATCTTCCAGGATTTATCCAGAGTTCATTCATTTTATGGAAAACGTAAAATTTAAACCCATTAGAAAAGATTTAATAAAAAAAAAACGAAAACGCTGCCAATTTAATTCCTATTAGACTGCAGCCTCTGAGAAGTTGCTGCCATTGATTCATTGAAGGTACAGCACAGTCATCTCTTCAACATCGAGGGTCCGCACTGAATTCTCTGCAGACATGATGGGGTTTTAAGCAGAGGGAAAATTTGGCTCCCTGTGACAATAGGTGACCTAATTTCTGCTCTGCGACATTCATGAAACTGACTTGATGCAGAGACATCTGCTGGGACGTCCATCTTGGTTAACATTTCCCAGGATAATAGACAGAGGTTATAGTCAGGATGCTACAAATAGACATAAGGGTGTGATGGCAGGTTTGGGTTGTTATGTAATTGGATGCCTAAAATGTAATAATGATAATTGTGCTCCAAACCTAGGATAACACAAACTGGTGTCCTAGCAGGACATAATACAAGATCATGTAGCACAATGTAATAATACAATATAAAATGATACAATGGTACAAGATAGAACGAAACAGTCAACACAATACTATAGAAAATTATCTAATACAAGAAATATAAAATCATTTTAGAACATGTTTATTATGCATTGCTTATATAGAGTCATTAATTCCGCGCCTGGAAACCCGATGTGTACGTTAGATACCAGCGGTCTTGTACAGGGGAGCTGGTAACCAAGGTACACAGCGGGTTACTAAGCCCCGAGCGGCGCCTGGAAACCCGATGTGTACCTTGGTAAACAGCTCCCTGCACAAGAGCGTTGGTATCTAAGGTACACTTGCGGGTAACTAAGTGACGTGCTATTTGGCAGCTCAGCAGCGATCATGTAGCGACAAACCAGCGATCCTGACATGTGCATATGAGTCGCCCGCCAGAGCCGTGGGGTACTCGGAACCGAGCCTGTTAACTTCTATGGGGGATGTCACGGTAGCCACGACTCGGTCCGTGACCCTGGGCGCTCACCAAAAAGGGGATTTATTTACAGGGGATAATGTTCGTGTAGTGATTCGTGACGCCAACCTGTGGTGTCCGATCAGGATGACCAGCGCTGCAAGCTCAGGTCCTCTGGAAGTGATAGTATTCTGCAGCCAGTTGGTAGGCCTCCCACAGGTGAGGCTGAAAATTACACCATACACCAGAAGTGGATAAAGGCAGGAGACCCCAGACTGGGGACTTAATAAATTGTAATAGATCACTAATAAACTGAATACGGACAACAATGTGCAAAAAATGTATACAATCTTTATTAAGCAGTGTTATACAAGGTATAGATACAATAAAAACTAAAAATGTGTATAAAACGGCTAGCAGCGTACAATAATAAGCCCTATAGTTTAGGCTCAATGTTAATTCAACCAGGAGCTGAATGTGTAATACGTGAATAATCAAAAATAAAATTAAACAGTCCACAGAAAAGGTCATTCACCGAAACATGAATAATAATAAAACAGCATGTGTGCTAAATCAAGATGTGTATGTGCCAGTGTCAGAGACCTAACTCCACTGACCACAAAAGTGCTGAAAGTGTTAACGCATATTCAGTGCATATTCAAATAAACAGTCAGCATGCAGTGTAAAATAAGCTGGTGCATAAAATGAGTCCTGATTATAAAGTGAATACAAAAACCGTGATAGGAGGCAAAAATGACCTGAAGAGAACTGACGCTACCTGGGAGCCAAAGGGTGACGCTGACAGCCTGGAGAGAACGCGCCCCGACGCGCGTTTCGGAATTTGATTCCTTCGTCAGGGGCGAAGGAATCAAATTCCGAAACGCGCGTCGGGGCGCGTTCTCTCCAGGCTGTCAGCGTCACCCTTTGGCTCCCAAGTAGCGTCAGTTCTCTTCAGGTCATTTTTGCCTCCTATCACGGTTTTTGTATTCACTTTATAATCAGGACTCATTTTATGCACCAGCTTATTTTACACTGCATGCTGACTGTTTATTTGAATATGCACTGAATATGCGTTAACACTTTCAGCACTTTTGTGGTCAGTGGAGTTAGGTCTCTGACACTGGCACATACACATCTTGATTTAGCACACATGCTGTTTTATTATTATTCATGTTTCGGTGAATGACCTTTTCCGTGGACTGTTTAATTTTATTTTTGATTATTCACGTATTACACATTCAGCTCCTTCGTCAAGGGCGAAGGAATCAAATTCCGAAACGCGCGTCGGGGCGCGTTCTCTCCAGGCTGTCAGCGTCACCCTTTGGCTCCCAAGTAGCGTCAGTTCTCTTCAGGTCATTTTTGCCTCCTATCACGGTTTTTGTATTCACTTTATAATCAGGACTCATTTTATGCACCAGCTTATTTTACACTGCATGCTGACTGTTTATTTGAATATGCACTGAATATGCGTTAACACTTTCAGCACTTTTGTGGTCAGTGGAGTTAGGTCTCTGACACTGGCACATACACATCTTGATTTAGCACACATGCTGTTTTATTATTATTCATGTTTCGGTGAATGACCTTTTCCGTGGACTGTTTAATTTTATTTTTGATTATTCACGTATTACACATTCAGCTCCTTCGTCAAGGGCGAAGGAATCAAATTCCGAAACGCGCGTCGGGGCGCGTTCTCTCCAGGCTGTCAGCGTCACCCTTTGGCTCCCAGGTAGCGTCAGTTCTCTTCAGGTCATTTTTGCCTCCTATCACGGTTTTTGTATTCACTTTATAATCAGGACTCATTTTATGCACCAGCTTATTTTACACTGCATGCTGACTGTTTATTTGAATATGCACTGAATATGCGTTAACACTTTCAGCACTTTTGTGGTCAGTGGAGTTAGGTCTCTGACACTGGCACATACACATCTTGATTTAGCACACATGCTGTTTTATTATTATTCATGTTTCGGTGAATGACCTTTTCTGTGGACTGTTTAATTTTATTTTTGATTATTCACGTATTACACATTCAGCTCCTGGTTGAATTAACATTGAGCCTAAACTATAGGGCTTATTATTGTACGCTGCTAGCCGTTTTTATACACATTTTTAGTTTTTTATTGTATCTATACCTTGTATAACACTGCTTAATAAAGATTGTATACATTTTTTGCACATTGTTGTCCGTATTCAGTTTATTAGTGATCTATTACAATTTATTAAGTCCCCAGTCTGGGGTCTCCTGCCTTTATCCACTTCTGGTGTATGGTGTAATTTTCAGTTTCCGGGTGGTCTGCCATCTTCATCTTTCAGGAATTGTGGTATCACTTATTAATCAAACACATATAATTTTTGTATTGAGGTGATTATTCAGGTGTGCATTGTTCCATTTTTCCTGTTCAATTTATAACACAGGTGAGTGTCACGCTGTATAGCAGATATATATATGTGATGACAGTAATCTATATCAAAAGGGCAACATACTATATAACATGCGCATAGATATATGATAACATAGAATTACCTGACAGAATGTCCAGTGGGTCAATACGGAATCCGTTATACGCTGTCTCTGGCTAGAGGGTGACCGGGGTCTATGCTGACCCTAAACTGGGGTCCTAACTAATCCCTCTACCTGGAGGTACTGTTAAAGGTACAGAGGTCCAGGCCACCAGCGTAAACCCTGTCTCCTATCAATCCCTGCCAACTGTAATCTAGTCCTAAGAAGGACCCTGATTACCACCAAAGGGAATGAACAGGTAACGGTTAATGAACAGAAAGACATACAAGAAAGACAAGAAATAAAGTAAATAAAGTCTTACATACAACACTCACACACAGTAGGAACACCTAAGGTCTCAGAGATAAACTATAAGCTATAAGAGTAAAAACAACTAAGGAGCTCTTAGCTTAAGTATTCTCAGAACCGATCCAGTCTGCTAGACTACATGAATGCTTTCACCGGCCTCTAACACCCAGACTGGCAGGGATATAAAGGAAGCTAATTAGAACATAATCAAAAGCAGCCGGGCGAGGCTGGACCTAGTCTTAGCAAAGAGCTAGGTAAAATTAACTCTCTCATTACCAAACACAAAGTAACAGCAACTCAGCTGCGAGAAGTCAGAATGTGCAATCGCGAAGATCCTCGTGGCGATGCACCCATGACAGTACCCCCCCTTCTACGAGGGGCCTCCGGACCCTCAAGGCCAGGTCTGCCCGGGTAAGTTGTGTGGAAGGTCCGAACCAATCGATCTGCGTTAACCTCCGACGCAGGGACCCACGTCCTCTCCTCAGGACCATACCCTTCCAATGAACCAGGTACTGAAGGGACCGACGACTGAGACGTGAGTCAATGATTTTCGACCCATGAAATTCCACGTTATCATTGACCACCACTGAAGGAGGAGGTAGAGGTGACGGTATGACTGGTGCCACATACTTTTTAAGTAATGACTTGTGAAACACATTATGAATTTTAAACGTAGGAGGGAGGTCCAAACGAAATGCCACAGGATTAATTATGGAACTGATCCTGTACGGCCCGATGAATCTGGGACCCAACCTCCAGGAGGAAACTTTAAGTTTTAAATTCCTGGTAGACAACCAAACCAGATCGTTCACCTTCAGATCTAGACCAGAAACTCTCCCCCTATCAGCCATCCGTTTGTAACGGTTCCCCGTAACCTTCAGTCTTAACCGATCTGGAACTATCAGTCTCCCTGAAAGTCCCACAGGGGCGTCCCCCTGAGCCCCCAATACCTCCCCTCAAGCTCAGAGCATACAGCTGACACTACAACTCCCTCCTGAGGAATAGGAACCGGATCATCCGTCCTCCCGGCCCCTGGGAAAGTACGAGATAAGGCATCAGGAAGCAACTTTATTGAGCAGTCATATGCGCGATGAGGAGGTAACTCTTTACACCCCTCCTCTGAGAACATCTCCCCAAAGTCCTCCAGAAAAGGAGACAAAGTCCTAGGCACAACCGCACCGATGACCGTGCTCATGCAGTTATTCCTGCAAAATTCACCCCACTGGCTTATCTTTCCGGATTGCCAATCAATCACTGGGTTATGTTTAGCCAACCAAGGAAGTCCCAACACAATAGGAGTAGGTAGACCCTCCAACACATAACAAGACAATTGCTCTTTATGTATTGCCCCTACTCGAAGATCTATGTTATGAACAGCTTGTACCAAGCAACCTTGACCGAGAGGTCTAGAATTAATAGAGACTATAGGGACCGGTTTGGCCAAAACACTCAGTTGCATACCATGCACCTGGGCAAACCGAGCGTCCACCAGATTAGCCCCGGACCCACTATCAAGAAAAACAGAAATCCTCTCAGTTCTAGTACCAATCACCACCTCCGCAGGCACGAGAAACTGAGAGGGATTTGGGGACGAAATACACACTCCCAGGTTAACTCCTTTGCTCAAAGAGGCCCGGGATGGACACCCCCCAACAAAATGTCCCTCTCTCCCGCAAAAGAAACACCTTCTAGTCTTGCGGTGCACCGCCGGTTCCCTCCTACAAAAAGATGTCCCTCCCAACTGCATGGGTTCCTCAGAACAGACCAGGGGAACCTCAGTATAAGGGACTTTAGTAGTAGGTGGAGTCATCACGGGAGGCGGAGTTACCTCGCGTCTTCCCCGAATTCGTCTATCAATGCGAATAGCGAGGGCCATAGCAGCCTCCAGTGATGGAGGAGAATCATACTGAGCCAACACATCTTTTAATTTGTCAGACAACCCTTGACAAAACTGGCTCCTAAGAGCTGGGTCATTCCACTGAGTATCTGTTGCCCATCTACGGAACTCAGAAGAATATTCCTCCGCTGGACGATTTCCTTGCCGTATTTTACGTAACTTTGTTTCAGCAAGGGAAACTCGATCCGGATCATCATATACCAGACCCAGGGCAGTAAAAAATCGATCCACTGACTGGAGATCTGGGGAGCCTGGAGGAATAGAGAACGCCCAAGATTGAGGGTCCCCTTGTAAGAGCGAGATAACAATTCCCACCCTCTGCTCTTCACTCCCAGATGACCGAGGCCGCAGCCGAAAGTACAATTTACATGCCTCCCGGAAAGTAAAAAATTTGTCCCGCCCACCAGTGAACCTGTCCGGAAGAGCAACCTTAGGTTCAGATCTGGTTTGCTCCGGGGGGGACAGAACCTTGGACTTAATGTCTGCCAACTCCATGGACAACCCCTGCAACTGCCGGGCCAGCTGGGCTACTGGATCCATGACAGCTGGGGAGAATCTTTAGTATGGGCCGGTGAAAATGTCACGCTGTATAGCAGATATATATATGTGAAGACAGTAATCTATATCAAAAGGGCAACATACTATATAACATGCGCATAGATATATGATAACATAGAATTACCTGACAGAATGTCCAGTGGGTCAATACGGAATCCGTTATACGCTGTCTCTGGCTAGAGGGTGACCGGGGTCTATGCTGACCCTAAACTGGGGTCCTAACTAATCCCTCTACCTGGAGGTACTGTTAAAGGTACAGAGGTCCAGGCCACCAGCGTAAACCCTGTCTCCTATCAATCCCTGCCAACTGTAATCTAGTCCTAAGAAGGACCCTGATTACCACCAAAGGGAATGAACAGGTAACGGTTAATGAACAGAAAGACATACAAGAAAGACAAGAAATAAAGTAAATAAAGTCTTACATACAACACTCACACACAGTAGGAACACCTAAGGTCTCAGAGATAAACTATAAGCTATAAGAGTAAAAACAACTAAGGAGCTCTTAGCTTAAGTATTCTCAGAACCGATCCAGTCTGCTAGACTACATGAATGCTTTCACCGGCCTCTAACACCCAGACTGGCAGGGATATAAAGGAAGCTAATTAGAACATAATCAAAAGCAGCCGGGCGAGGCTGGACCTAGTCTTAGCAAAGAGCTAGGTAAAATTAACTCTCTCATTACCAAACACAAAGTAACAGCAACTCAGCTGCGAGAAGTCAGAATGTGCAATTGCGACGATCCTCGTGGCGATGCACCCATGACAGTGAGGCTGTAGTCTTCCAGGGCAGGTAGATGTTTGATATTTGAGGGATGGTGATAGTGGATGTAGCAGAGGAGAATGTGCGATGCTGGAAGAAATCTAGGAAACAGTCCAAGTGCAGTTTCAGGGTTTTTACTCTCAGTCTGTTGTGCACCATACAGAGGCCCGGGCGAGTGGTCCAGCAACGCCCAGGTAGATTGGTCGCACTTTCCCAAGACTCCCTTTCAGTGTGTTCCTTTCCTGGCCTTCTCTCTCTGTGCTTTTCACTCCTTTCTTTCTAGCACCTCACCATGCAGTCCTTCAGATCAGAAGCTGCGGTCCTGTCGGGAAGCAGATTATTTCTGTACGTCCTTGGTCCTATATAGCTTCCTTCCAGGGTATGCTGCTGGTGGTGGTAGCAATGACCCATAAAGTGATCACCGCCGTCGGCTTACTAGCAGGGCCTGAAGCTTTCCCACTAGTCTAGGGGCCGTACCCTGATGGCCTGGTCCTTCCTATCTTGGATAGGGCCACGGATGGGATAATCACTGTCCGTGCTATTGGACCCTTTCTTATACGCTCCAGAAGCTCCTCAAGGCTTGCTCTCCTCCGAGAGACTCCTAAGAGTGTTCCGCCCTCTAAGCTTCTCTTCTCCTCTTCCTGCTGCCAAAGCTCCACCCACCCATACACCCCTTGCTAACCAGCCTGAGTCAGACCATCCTCCCACAGGGTACATCCGTATGCTCAGCTGATATGGCATGTTGGATGCAAGTGTTGGAGTCTAGGGGGTGCTCCCTCCTTACCTGGGAGTGGGGTGTCACACCTCACGATGAGGTGCAACACCTCTGTGGCGACTGAACCCTCAGGGGCGCCACATTCCCCCCCCCCCGTTAAACACAGCACGTCCGTGGGCTGAAACAGAGTAAAGGTTGTTAAAAGAAACATACAAATTTTTGGATATGCATATCAATAGGAAAACAATTTCAAACTCAACTTCCCTTTATGGGAGGCACTTTTGGTTAAACGTTGCATAAATAACATTAATAAAACTTTCTTTTACTTTAGACTAAGTAAAGTGTAATAAGACCGTTGCATTTAAACTTGTGCTTGTGGAGGACCCGCTCCAAACCTCCAACGTTGGTCTTGGATGGACTGCAAGACATTACTGGCCTCTTTCAGCAGACCTCGTCTTCGGCCACACCTAACGGGTTTTTGTCTTCTGAGGTAATTGTGCAATCAGTGCACGGTAAAAGCTTTATGTAAAACCAAGAGGAAGCACCTAAAGAGGTGCTAAACTATTTACACAAGAGTTTTTGGACTAGCAGAGTCCATAGCCTCAAAGTTCAGGAGACATATAAAACACTGGCTTTCTTTTCAATTACCTGAATGGGTTAACTTGCAGGCTTTAAGAAAACCACAGCTTTACAAACTATATACAGTTGAGTCTCACAAGGTACCAGGGCTTATGGGGTACTCGGCACCGAGCCCGTTCACTTTACTGGGGGATGTCACGGGTAGCGCAGCTCGGTCCGTTGCCCTGGGCACTCATTCAAAGGGGGATATTTACAGGGGATTTAGTAATGTTCGTGATGCCACCTGTGGTTTCTGATCAGGGTGACCAGCGCTGCAGGGTGAATCCTCTGAGGGGTTGTTATTAGGCAGCAAGGTGTTAAGTCTTCCACAGGTAAGACTGGATCCTTCAAAGTATATGGCGGTGCAGGGTGCAGGCAATAAGGCAGACACACACAAGTCAGTCTCTTTCCATACCTTTACTGGTGGTATTTGCAGGTACGTCCCGGAAGCTGCTCAGGGTGGAGGATGCACATCCAGTAATCACTGAGTAGGTTTAAGGCCTCCTTACTTTCCAAAGTGTGTGAGTTTCCAACTTGCATGAAGCTAAGTTTAACTCCGTGTAGAACAGCTACGCCCGGCCGACATTGTGGTGGAGCCTTCTTTTGGCAAGAACTAAGTCTATATCTGCAGCGTCCTGCTAGACTCCTGTTCTTCCTGACCCCGGTTACGTATCAGCACTGTAGGGCCCCTCTGCGACCTGAAGTCCAGCAGGGTGTCCGGTTTCTTCCACTAGCCGTGAAGGAACTAGCAAGCTCGGACCCGGTGTCCAGTAGTGCAGAGTGGAGGTTCAGCTATCGTCGCTATTTCTCCTCAGTCACTCTTTCTTCCTTTTTACCACTCGCCTGTCGCCCTACTCACACCCTTAACATAAGCACAGGCAACAGTAGGTGCAGTCGTCAGCTTCCTTCTATCCACCGCTCACTGACCGTTTCTCAGTCGACTCGTTGTTACAATAACTGTAGTCCCCTTCCTTCTTCTCCTTCATAGGCTCTGTCCAGAGTAGCTATCAGGACCTTCCGTCAGACTGATTTCATGCTCACTCTGAGAGTCACTTTCCACGTTCATAGGGAACTAACAGTCAGCCTGTTCTGAGGTAACAGCTTGTCTTTCTTCCTCTGTCTCATCTGACAGGAATCACTAGCTGAAGAGCACAAAAGACTCAAGACTGGAATGTCTGAGCCCTGACAGGAATCCTCTCACTCTAGTGTTCTGAGGAGATCTCATCTGTCTGAGGTACAACCAACAACTAGCATGGCTGTCTGGCTAGAATGCCTACCGCTGCGTCTCTCCACACCCCTATATACATGAATCTAGAGGGCTCCCTCTGGTGGCTCCTGGAAAATGTGAAGTGTGAATGAATATCAGGTGTTTGTGATTTACCTTTCTGTGCATCCTCCAGGGAACATGTGTCACCAAGCGCAGCTGGGCCACACATCCCCCCCTAGTTATATTCAGCACTCCCGGGCTGAAAAAAGAAAAACAATTTTTATAATAACATCAACAACATAACTCATCCCTTGCGGGAGGTAAGGACACTTTAATGTTACATTGTGTACAAATTGCAATAGAAAAATATCAAATATACTTTCTCACAATAAATACAATATTCTTGTGGAGGACCCGCACCAAACCTCTCACGGTGGTCCTGGGTGGGCTGCAGGACTTCTCTGCTGCAGACCTCACTCAAGGCCACACCATACGGGTTTTTCTTCAGAGGTAGAATGGCTTTATGTAAAACCAAGATGGGGCACTGAGTGCCAACTATTTACAATTTAAGTTCTGTGCTGCAAGAGTCCTCAGCACGCAGTCCTTCAAAATAGCATTTCACATATCACTATCACATTACCCAACTGGGGTATACTACTTCAGCATGTAAACATTATCTTCATACAACATTCTCAATAAAGTGCAATTCTCTGCAACTTTCTACAGTTCAGTAAACCCTGTCTGGGTCCTACTTTTCTTCTTTGAATATGGTTGCACCTTCCACACCTGGGGCTGGAAGTATACGGTGCGCTCTGGAATGCATCACCAGAAGATCATGTCCTGCTACCTGTGTCTGGGTAGCCACAGTCCTTTTCTCAATTTTGCGATTTGCTTTGCGACTTCCTGGAGGCCTAACAGGTGCCTCTTCTAAGTATAGGCCAGGCTCATTTTGAATCGCTATAGCAGTCGCTACGCTCTGCATTGTTTCCAAGGATGACGCAGACGTGCGCAGTGGCTTAATTGGGGATGCACTAGCCTGTTGCTTTGCAGAGTAGGTTGCAGGTGCGCGGCCGGACGCTGATGTGGCTGGGGCCTGGGACGCTGAGACACGGGGTACATTTCCGGCTTCAGGGACGGGGCCGATGACTCGGGAGACATTCAGGGCATACCACCCCTTAAGACCCAAGTACCGCGTGTAGGTGACAACATCCCCTTTTAGCAGGTTAGACTCTACATCACAGCAATGAACGAAGTTCTTCTGAGAGAGCCCGGGCTCGAGTATGTAACCCCAACCTCCCTGGAGCTTAGAGTCACACACCGTCCCCTGGCGCCGCGTCTCCCGGAGCGTACCTTTATCTCGCTGGACGATCTTCTTGTCCGCAAGATTCTGCTGCCGGTCCCTCCAGTAAAGCTGCTGCACCTCTCTCTGCTCCTGCTCACAGCGTCGCCACTCGTTCTCCTTCTGGGCGGCGTATCTCCTCCCAATCAATCTCCGTTGCATCAGGCAGGATTTCTTCCTTCGTCTCTACCGGGGGACTGTATTCCGCTGCGGCCTCTGGTTCCAGGCCTGGCTGGCATTCTTGTCCGGGCAGGGCCTCCTCAACCTCCTTCCCTCCCGCCTCGTCCCCGGCGGAGTCAGGATCAGCACTTTTGGGGCCGGCCTCCGGTGGTTCATCAGCCGCTGGGTCCAGTGGTGGTGCAGGTAACGGTTGCACATCCAGGGGGAGAGCGTCGTGTCCCACAGCAGCCGCTGTTTCAGGGCACGCCAGCTTTGCTCCATCGCCTCCATTTCAGCGTGGTGTCGGGCCATGTCCCTCAGCACCGCATCCACCTCCTCCACTTTCTGCATTCCTTGGTCGTTCTCCCAACCTGGGGACGGTTTGAAGCACAGGCAGCAGCTCTTCAAAGGAACGGGGTCTGCGCACCGCCATTCCTCCACACAGCGTCTCCTGTCCTTCCGCCTTCTCACTCCAGGCCAGACTGTGTTTCCCATCTGGAACAATCTGGTCTCTTCCGTGGAGGCGGGACTTTCGCTTTCTCTTCTTGGCATAGAGGATGAAGAGGAGGCGGATCTCCCTTGCAGTAGGGCAGGCTCTCACATTGTAATAGCATTTAGACAGGGCGCCCATAGCTTTCGCGCCACAGGGGGGGGTATGCCCACGAAGGCATGCCCACCTTCTTCACCAGCGCCTCAGGGCGCGAATATGGCGGCAAAATGGCGGAAAATGGCGCCAAAAATCAACCAACAGCAACACAGTCTATAGCACAAAAACAGTCCATTCCAGGCACACAGGACTCACATTTAGTAAGCTTCGGATCCTGTTCGTGACGCCAAAGATGAGTCGCACAAGGTACCAGGGCTTATGGGGTACTCGGCACCGAGCCCGTTCACTTTACTGGGGGATGTCACGGGTAACGCAGCTCGGTCCGTTGCCCTGGGCACTCATTCAAAGGGGGATATTTACAGGGGATTTAGTAATGTTCGTGACGCCACCTGTGGTTTCTGATCAGGGTGACCAGCGCTGCAGGGTGAATCCTCTGAGGGGTTGTTATTAGGCAGCAAGGTGTTAAGTCTTCCACAGGTAAGACTGGATCCTTCAAAGTATATGGCGGTGCAGGGTGCAGGCAATAAGGCAGACACACACAAGTCAGTCTCTTTCCATACCTTTACTGGTGGTATTTGCAGGTACGTCCCGGGAAGCTGCTCAGGGTGGAGGATGCACATCCAGTAATCACTGAGTAGGTTTAAGGCCTCCTTACTTTCCAAAGTGTGTGAGTTTCCAACTTGCATGAAGCTAAGTTTAACTCCGTGTAGAACAGCTACGCCCGGCCGACATTGTGGTGGAGCCTTCTTTTGGCAAGAACTAAGTCTATATCTGCAGCGTCCTGCTAGACTCCTGTTCTTCCTGACCCCGGTTACGTATCAGCACTGTAGGGCCCCTCTGCGACCTGAAGTCCAGCAGGGTGTCTGGTTTCTTCCACTAGCCGTGAAGGAACTAGCAAGCTCGGACCCGGTGTCCAGTAGTGCAGAGTGGAGGTTCAGCTATCGTCGCTATTTCTCCTCAGTCACTCTTTCTTCCTTTTTACCACTCGCCTGTCGCCCTACTCACACCCTTAACATAAGCACAGGCAACAGTAGGTGCAGTCGTCAGCTTCCTTCTATCCACCGCTCACTGACCGTTTCTCAGTCGACTCGTTGTTACAATAACTGTAGTCCCCTTCCTTCTTCTCCTTCATAGGCTCTGTCCAGAGTAGCTATCAGGACCTTCCGTCAGACTGATTTCATGCTCACTCTGAGAGTCACTTTCCACGTTCATAGGGAACTAACAGTCAGCCTGTTCTGAGGTAACAGCTTGTCTTTCTTCCTCTGTCTCATCTGACAGGAATCACTAGCTGAAGAGCACAAAAGACTCAAGACTGGAATGTCTGAGCCCTGACAGGAATCCTCTCACTCTGGTGTTCTGAGGAGATCTCATCTGTCTGAGGTACAACCAACAACTAGCATGGCTGTCTGGCTAGAATGCCTACCGCTGCATCTCTCCACACCCCTATATACATGAATCTAGAGGGCTCCTCTGGTGGCTCCTGGAAAATGTGAAGTGTGAATGAATATCAGGTGTTTGTGATTTACCTTTCTGTGCATCCTCCAGGGAACGTGTCACCAAGCGCAGCTGGGCCACACACAGTCATGCTTACTTATTCTTTTTACAGCTTCTGCTGCTTCCAGAGCAGTACCTGAGAGCTACTACCTGATGGCTGTGCAAGCACAGGACCATTCCTGTCCACGGGCACATTGCCTAGCACCAGGGTCATCGACTCCACCACTGGTGTCTGTGTGGCTGGTGTCCACTGGGCTGGTGGGGGTGTCAGGGGTTCCACCAGGGTGTCATCGGCTGCAGCAGTGATATCGTCGCCGGTTACCTGCATTTCTTCAGCACCAGACTCCTTCCATTGCGACACCGCTGTTAGTTGCGTCTGCAGCTCCTCCAGTCCGCAGGGCCTGTCCCAATCCAAGGATGCTCGGGGCCTACCAGGTTCTCTGGCTGGCGGCGTGGGCAGCGGTCCCACCAGCGACTCCTCAGCGTGACCTGGTTCTTCCATCTCGCTGGTTGTTCCAGAGCCGTGTTCTTCCTCCACTCCGGGTGTCGGTGTGATGGGACATCTCAGCAGGCGCTGCGACTCCAGCGGCTGGTCTCGGTCTAGCGTGAGTGCTTTCCAGCTCCGCTCCATTTGCTCGGCCTCCTCCCATTGCTGGGTCTGCTCCGCAGGCTCAGCTCCCTCCAGCTCTGGTCCCGGGATGGCCGGTGTTTCTTCTTGGAGGAGTTCCCGCTGTTTTGTAGGGAGGCGGGGTTTCCTTGTCCTCTTTCTCCCGCCAAAGAGGATCAGGAGGCGGATCTCTTTCGCCGTGGGGCATGTTCTTACATTGCAAAAGCATTTAGACTGGGCGGTCATTATTTTCGCACCTCAGGGTGAGCTCAAGCCACGAAGATACGCCCTTTTTCTTCACCAGCGCCTCATGGCGCAAATATGGCAATGATATTTCATAATTGGCAATAAAGTCTCTTGCACAACAAACACTTCAGTATAGGCACACAGGACCCGGCGTCACCGGGCTTTGCTATCCTGTTCGTGACGCCAAAAATGAGTCACCCGCCAGGGCCGTGGGGTACTCGGAACCGAGTCTGTTAACTTCTATGGGGGATGTCACGGTAGCCAAGACTCGGTCCGTGGCCCTGGGCGCTCACCAAAAAGGGGATTTATTTACAGGGGATAATGTTCGTGTAGTGATTCGTGACGCCACCTGTGGTGTCCGGTCAGGATGACCAGCGCTGCAGCTCAGGTCCTCTGGAAGTGATGGTATTCTGCAGCCAGTTGGTAGGCCTCCCACAGGTGAGGCTGTAGTCTTCCAGGGCAGGTAGATGTTTGATATTTGAGGGATGGTGATAGTGGATGTAGCAGAGGAGAATGTGCGACACTGGAAGAAATCTAGGAAACAGTCCAAGTGCAGTTTCAGGGTTTTTACTCACAGTCTGTTGTGCAACATACAGAGGCCCGCTTGGCACTGTGTCCTCCGGGCGAGTGGTCCAGCAACCCCCAGGTAGATTGGTCGCATGTTCCTAAGACTCCCTTTCAGTGTGTTCCTTTCCTGGCCTTCTCTCTCTGAGCTTTTCATTCCTTTCTTCCTAGCACCTCACCATGCAGTCCTTTAAATCAGAAGCTGCGGTCCTGTCGGGAAACAGATTAGTTCTGTACGTCCTTGGTCCTATATAGCTTCCTTCCAGGGTATGCTGCTGGTGGTGGTAGCAATGACCCATAAAGTGATCACCGCCGTCGGCTTACTAGCAGGGCCTGAAGCTTTCCCACTAGTCTAGGGGCCGTACCCTGATGGCCTGGTCCTTCCTATCTTGGATAGGGCCACGGATGGGATAATCACTGTCCGTGCTATTGGACCCTTTCTTATACGCTCCAGAAGCTCCTCAAGGCTTGCTCTCCTCCGAGAGACTCCTAAGAGTGTTCCGCCCTCTAAGCTTCTCTTCTCTTTCCTGCTGCCAAAGCTCCACCCACCCATATGAGTCGCACGTACCAGGGCTTTGGGGTACTCGGCACCGAGCCCGTTCACTTCAATGGGGGTTGTCACGGGTAGCGCGGCTCGGTCCGTTGCCCTGGGCGCTCACTAAAGGGGGATATTTACAGGGGATGATAGAATGTTTGTGACGCCACCTGTGGTTCCTGATCAGGGTGACCAGCGCTGCAGGGTGAATCCTCTGAGGGGTTGTTATTGGGCAGCAAGGTGTTAAGTCTCCCACAGGCGAGACTGATCCCTCGAGGTATATGGCGATGTAGGGGTGCAGGGCAATAAGGCAGACACACACAATAAAGTCTCTTTTCTGTACCTTTACTGGTGATATTTGCAGACGTCCTTGTCATTTCAAGGGCTCCCTTGAAAATGTGAAATGTTGTGTGCAATGGGTTATCGTGGATTTACCTTTCCGTGCATCCTCCTGGGTAACATGTGGCTCCAGTCACAGCTGGGCTACACATCCCCCCTAGTTAATATCAGCACTCCCGGGCTGAAAAAGAAAACAATTTTTATAACATCAACAAATAAACATAATTATAACTCTTCCCTTGCGGGAGGTAAGAACACTTCAAACGTTTCATAATACAAGTAACATATATACAAATATTTACACAATCTTATTTACATTTTTACACTTGGATATTGGTTTACTGAATTAATTTGCTAGGCCTACTCTTGGTACCTAACAGGTAACCTTCCTTTCGTTGTGCGTACTGACCTACGTGGTGTGGTGTCAGGTATAGTAGCATCTAGCCTATCTGTGCTGCGTGCCGGCAAATTGTAAATCCGCCTCCACCTTTCTAGGGATCTGGCAAGCATATTAGCGACTGGGCGATGCGGTTCTGTTCCGCCAGGGGATTCTTCTTCCTGAGACCCAACATTTGAAGGTTCCACATTTTGAGATTCCATTCTTTGAGATACTACTTCTGGAGATGCTACAGGAGCAGGTTCCTCTTGAACTATTTCTTCTGCTGCGGCAACTGGTTCAACTGGACGTTGAAGTGCTTCTTGTGGTTGGTAAAATTGAAGTACTGGAATAATCACAGGGTCTCCGATACAAGGCCAATCTGCAGGAAAATCTCCTAGGTCCGTGTGTATGACTTCCCTGATTTCTCTTTTTCCATCACAAGTTCTTCCTCGTGAAGTTTTAACATGTCTGGACACAGTTTTAGGTGGTCTCTGGATACCGTGGTGGTCATCTTTCCTCCATCTTTGCTAATGGTACAGGTTTTCCTGTTGTCAAACTTGGAATTTTGCACGACATATGGCTCTTTTTCCCACTGATCATCCAATTTGTGCATTCTTCTTTTTCTTTTTAGCACAATTTCTCCAGGCATAAAAGGTTCAGCTGGCGCACTTTTGTTGTAGTTCTCCTCTTGCTTTTCCCTTACTTTATTGAGACTATCTTCCACGCAGGCTTGTACTCTCCTGTACTGTTCCTGTCGGTTCGTGTCCCAATCATCAGTAGTAACATCAGCTTCTGGTTCTACAACACCAAGTTCCAAATCCATGGGCAGCTTTCCTGGTCTTGCTCGCATAAGGTAGGCTGGAGTGCAGTTGGTGGAACTCACCGGTATGTGATTGTACAGATCTACCAAGTCAGGTAGTAGGTCTGGCCACCGATTCCTCTCCTCAAGTGGTACCGTCTTCAGCAGGTCAATGACGATGTGATTCATCTTCTCACAGAGACCATTGGTTTGGGGGTGGTACGGTGTGGTTCTTATCTTCTTACACCCGTACAAGTGACAGAACTCTTTAAACAATTTGGCTTCAAAAGCAGGACCCTAGTTGGTTAACACTTGCTCTGGATATCCATGGGGTCTGCAGAAATACGCTTGAAACGTCTTTGCTGCTGTTTCAGCTGTCAGATCTTTGACAGGGGCGACCACCAGGAACCTGGAGTAGTGATCCACCATTGTCAGGGCATATGAGTATCCTGACCGACTTGGTGACAACTTTACATGGTCCAAGGCCACGATCTCCAAGGGACGAGTCGTCTTGATGGGTTGCAGGGGTGCTTTCTGGCTGCTGTAGTCTTTTCTTCGGAGGCTACAGGACGCACAGTTTTTACACCATTTCTCAATGGAACTGCGCATTCCACCCAGTAGAAACGACACTTCAACAGGGTTTCCAGTTTCTTCCAGCCAAAGTGCCCCGCTCGATCGTGGTAGGCTTCCAACACCATCTGGATGTCTGTTCTTGGGACCACTATCTGCCACACCATCTCATGTGTTCTGGGGTTGACGTACCTTCGGCACAGCTTCTCTCGGTAGATGAACAGCCGGCTTCTCTCATTCCACAGCTGCTTTGCCTGTTGAGACGCATCCTTCTCCAAGGAGGAACCTTCCTGAGTTATCAGTTCCTTGATGTGGCTGACAACCGGGTCACTGTTCTGGGTCTCCTTCCAGCTGTGGTGAGGTAAAGGGTTTAACGTCTTACCACGCTGCCTCCTGTAGGCTCGTTGCTCATGGATCATCCCATTTCTGTGGAATGCAGGTAGCTCAATCTCTTCTAGGTCATCCAATTCCTCTTCCGTGTGGACTCATGCGGCATTCTGGACAAGGCATCAGCGTTGGCATTCTTACGGCCCGCCCTGTACTTGATTGTGAACTGATAGTTCGACAGCCGAGCCATCCAACGTTGCTCCATGGCTCCCAGCTTGGCTGTTTCAAGATGTGTCAAGGGGTTATTGTCTGTGTAAGCAGTGAACTTGCTGGAGGCTAAGTAATGCTTGAATCTTTCTGTAATGGCCCAGACCAGCGCCAGGAACTCCAACTTGAAGCTGCTATAGTTCTCTGGGTTTCTCTCAGTCGGCCGGAGCTTCCTGCTTGCATATGCGATGACTTTCTCCAGGCCATTTTGCTTCTGACTGAGGACAGCTCCCAATCCTTCGTTGCTGTCATCAGTGTACAGCAGGAACGGCTGGCTGTAGTCAGGGTAGGCTAAGATTTCATCGCCTGTCAGGATCTCTTTATCTCTTTGAATGCCTCAGCTTGTTCTTTACCCCAGTGGAATGGAGGATTTCTGCTCTTGAGGGGTTGTCCTACCAGGAGGTCCTGCAAGGCGCTGCTTTCTTGGTGTAGTCCTTTACAAACCTCCGGTAGTAACCTGTCAGTCCCAGGAACTGGCGCACCTCCTTGAGATTCCTTGGTTCTGGCCATTTCTGGATGGCAGTGACCTTCTCGGGGTCTGGCGCTACTCCTTCTGAGCTGACAATATGTCCCAAGTACTGTACCTTTTGTTTGAGCAGATGGCACTTTGAAGGCTTCAATTTCATCCCATACTTGGACAGTGACTCGAATACCTCTGCCAGGTGCTTCAGATGATCCTCATACGTCTTGGAGTACACAATTACGTCGTCCAGGTACAGCAACACAGTTTCAAAGTTGAGATGTCCCAGGCAACTCTCCATCACTCTCTGGAATGTTCCCGGGGCACTGCTGAGTCCAAACGACATCCTGTCAAACTCACAGAGTCCCATTGGGGTGGTGAAAGCCGTCTTCTCCCGATCCTCCTCAGCCACAGCTACTTGCCAGTACCCACTAGTGAGGTCAAGGGTGGAAAAGTAGTTAGCAGTTTTTAAGGCAGCTAAGGATTCCTCAATGCGTGGTAAAGGGTATGCATCTTTATGTGTTATGCGATTTACTTGTCTGTAATCTACACACATTCTCATGCTTCCATCCTTTTTCCTAACTAGGACTAGAGGTGCTGCCCAGGGACTACAACTATCCCTTATCACCCCTGCTTCCTTCATGTCACGCAACATTTCCTTAGCTTTCTGGTAGTGTGCTGGAGGTATAGGCCTATACCGCTCTTTGATGGGAGGATGACTGCCTGTAGGGATATGATGCTGTACTCCCTTAATTGTCCCAAAGTCAAGTGGGTGTTTGCTAAATACCTGCGTGTACTCCTGTACCACTCGTAGTACTCCCTGTTTCTGGTGGGCTGGAGTGGTGTCTGTCCCAACATGGAGCTGCTGACACCAATCTTCCACCTGGGTTGCTGGGTCATTATCCTCCGCTGGTTGTGGGGGGGTTAAGGGCTCTGTTGTGAGAATGGAGTTGTTATCTACAGTATGTAATTTAGCAACAGTGGCATAACGTGGTAAATTTACTTCATCTTCTCCCCAGTTGAGAAGACGTACTGGTACCCTCCCATTTCGTACTTCTACTACCCCTCTAGCAGTCAAGAGTGTAGGTCTGTGCTCTGAACAATGGGGCTCTACTACTGCTTGGTAGTTCTGTCCTCTCAGACCTATTGCTGCTCTACACCATATAAGCATTTCACTCATTGGGGGTATCACAATGGGGTTCGGGTCTGTCACCCGTACATTACCAATTTCACCATCTGTCAGCTTCGCTTGCTGCTGGCACATCAGGGCCCGGATCACTCCCTTTTGCCTTGGCTTGGCAACTTCAGCGAGCTGTTGGAGCAAAAACACAACTTCTCCCAGACAGTTACTAATAATGTTTGTACCTAAAACCACATTTAAGCCATTTTCCTCATTTACAGTCTTTACTACTAAGAGTCCCTGGTCCTTCAGCTCCACTCTGCCCACCTTTACGTCCACGTTTTTGGCTCCGAGTATATCAACAGGGAGACCATTAGAGGCATACACAGCAAAGTCAGGGCTCGGGGGCTGGAGACTGTCCATGGACCAAAACTTATTATACAGGACATCAGGTATGATGGTCACCTGAGATCCAGTGTCCAGCAGGGCAGGGATTGCGATCCCGTCCAGGATGATGGACAGGTAGGGTCTTCCTCCCACAAACCTGCGGTTCCAGTCTGAGGGGCCTGATGAGTCTATTCCTGGGTGTTGGCCCTCGGACCCAGGATCTGCTCGTTTAAAGGACACTGTCGGGCTAGATGACCTTCTCTGTTGCAACGGTAGCAGATGATCTCTCGGCGAGGATGGTGCTGATCAGGGGTCGCTCCTGGGGGTGGCGTTGTCCTCCTCCGGTGGGGCGACGTCCTCCTTTTCCTCCGGTTCATCCAAGGGACATCCTCTGGGCAGTCAGCTAGCAGGATCTTTCCTCCTTCTTCCTTCCGCAGTTGCAGGGCACTCATTACAGCGGCCAGGTTTTTATTCAGCTGGCGCACTTCTGAGCGCAGACAGTCCAACTCAGTAGGGGGCGCCACCTGAGTTTTGGCTTCCGCCACCAGCGGGGAAAAGGTGGATGCTGCTGGCTTTAGAGTGGCTTCACCCAGGTGATACTGGGTTGCCACCTCAGGCTTCTCCAGGGGTCGCAGTCCTTTTATAGCCATATCTTTTAGGGCATCAAAGGTAGCGTCAGGATGATCCAAGGACCACCAGTGCACAGTTCTGCTTTCAGCTTGGGACCTCAGTCCCCGTACAAATTGTTCCTTCAACATTTTGCTTTCATTAATGGCACTTACAGGGTTAACCTGTTTGAGAGCTCGCAGGGCCCCCTGTAGTCGGCAGGCGTAGTCCCTAATACTGTCATCTGGTCTCTGGGAGCATTGGTAAAACCTCATCCGGAGATCTGTTTCAGTGCGGTCCTCAAAAATAGTCTGTAGCTTTAAGAAAATTGAAAGCACTGATTCCTGGTCTGCAGCTGTCCAAGTCTCTACTTCCCTTTCTGCAGCACCAGTCAATTGTCCCAATACCACTGCAGCTCTTTGTTTCTCTGTCATAGGGTACATGTCCATTATGCTGCATATTTTGCGCTTGAACCCTGACAGGGTATCCGGCTTACCGCTATACTGAGGGAGCCACTTCGCTTCAGGCATGTATGGCAGCGTTAGCGTTACTATCTGGGCCACTGGACCAGGTGAGGGGCCAACGTTCCCACCCCGCGCGGCAGCGCCGGCGGGTAAGTCACCGGAGTGGTCGCCCTGGGCCGCGCTGTCAGCTTGTGGCTGCGACATGTCTGTGCCCCCCTAGTTAAGTGTGGCCTACCTTCTCCTGAAGGCTGCAGCTCTGCCAGGCACAGCGATGTGGAAGGACCTGCGTCGCCGGCGCTTTGACGTCAGAGCGATCCCTGAAGTTTTTCACAGGACCTGCCGCCGCATCAGCGCTGGGGGCGTGTCCGGGACTCCGCGCGCTTTCTGCAGGTACGCCCCGTCTCTTTGCGCTGTAGAGCTGTACTTTGGCGGGCAATGGCGGACAATTGGCGCCAAAAATCACAACAACAGTAACACAGTCTCTTGCACAAAAACAGTCCACTTAGGCACACAGGACTCACATATAGCGAGCTTCTTATCCTGTTCGTGACGCCAAAAGATGAGTCGCACGTACCAGGGCTTTGGGGTACTCGGCACCGAGCCCGTTCACTTCAATGGGGGATGTCACGGGTAGCGTGGCTCGGTCCGTTGCCCTGGGCGCTCACTAAAGGGGGATATTTACAGGGGATGATAGAATGTTCGTGACGCCACCTGTGGTTCCTGGTCAGGGTGACCAGCGCTGCAGGGTGAATCCTCTGAGGGGTTGTTATTGGGCAGCAAGGTGTTAAGTCTCCCACAGGCGAGACTGATCCCTCGAGGTATATGGCGATGTAGGGGTGCAGGGCAATAAGGCAGACACACACAATAAAGTCTCTTTTCTGTACCTTTACTGGTGATATTTGCAGGCATGTCCCGGGAAGCTGCTCAGGGTGGAGGATGCACGTCCAGTAATCCACTGAGTAGGTGTAGGGCCTCCTTACGTCTTTATGAGTGTGAGTTTCTAACTTGCATAAAACAAAGTTTAACTCCGTTCTCTTTGCTATGCCCGGCTGATCTTGTGGTGGAGCCTTCTTTTGGACAGAACTAGTCTCTATATGCAGGGCCCTGCTAGACTCTTGTTCTTCCTGACCCCGGTTACATATCAGCACTGAAGGGCCCCTCTGTGACTTGTAGTCCAGCAGGGTCTCCGGTGTCTCCTACCAGTCGTGCAAATGCTGGTAAGCGTGGACCCGGTGTCCGGTGGTGCAGAGTCGAGGTAAGCTATCAATGCTGGTTGACCTCGGTCACTCTCTTTCCCTATTCCACTTGCCTGTCGTCCTACTCTCACCACTATCATAAGCACAAACTAGCAGCAGATGTCAGCTTTCTTTCCTTCACCGCTCTCCAAGCATCGGCACGCTTACTTACTAAAACGCTCACTGTTGGAATCTCAGTGGACTCCGCCTTGACCAGACCAAGTGGCAATCCTTTCCACTACACTGGACTCCACTATATAACCTGAGTGATTCCTGAAGTCCTCAGGCTTTCAGATAAGTCTTTCTTTCTGGCTAGAGTTCCCTCTCAGCATGTCTGAGGTAACTAGCTCGTTTTCTTCCGTCTCGTCTGACAGGAATGTCTCTCCCTTCTCACTCTCTGAGGTGTTCTGCTGTTCTGAGGTAAAACCAACAACTAGCTAACTCGCAGCTAGACTGCCTTCATCTCACTGCTGTCATTTCAAGGGCTCCCTCTGGTGGTACCAGGGAAAATGTGAAATGTTGTGTGCAATGGGTTATCGGGGATTTACCTTTCCGTGCATCCTCCTAGGTAACATGTGGCTCCAGTCACAGCTGGGCTACACACATACACCCCTTGCTAACCAGCCTGAGTCAGACCATCCTCCCACAGGGTATGTCCGTATGCTCAGCTGATATGGCGTGTTGCAAGTGTTGGAGTCTAGGGGGTTCTCCCTCCTTACCTGGGAGTGGGGTGTCACACCTCTGGATGAGGTGCAACACCTCTGAGGCGACTGAACCCTCAGGGGCACCACACATATCGCTGGTGTGTCGCTATGTGTAACATGACCCTTATAGAGGAACCCAGGGTCTAGGAGTAACTTGGGTCACTAGGAAGAGCAATAGCAGAGGTATATTGGTTGGCACTTTTATGGGGAAACTCTAGCTTCTCAGCAATGGACAGAAGTATAAAGGGCACTGCAGACTATTGATTGGATGCACACTTACAGCGCTGTTGATGGCATAGATAAGGAGAAACTAGGAATGGCATTTTTATTGGGAATAAAGTTGGGTGACACTGTTATGGGGGTAATCTGGAATCTGGTTAGCACTATGGATGGTATTGTTACTAAGAACACTTTGGGTGGGGACA
>JARQOD010006603.1:0-42208 GCA_033576555.1 Oophaga sylvatica | reverse complement strand
TGGGTTTTGTCCCGCCGCTTTGGCCAGCCTTACCCAGTGATCGTGATCCACGGAGGAGGAGGCAATGTGGGTGCATCACATTTGAGGCAACGCCTCACTAAAGGCCATTTTTCACCACCTGTATGCATCTCTGCGGACTCATTCAGACAGTTTTTTCTGTTTTGTCGGATGACCATTCCCACATTTGAGTTTTGTTGGAGATTGTGCGCCCTGGGAATCACCTACCAGGATACCAGGATGCGCAAAGCTATCTCTGCAGAGAGCGACTTCTCCTTACGCTTACTGTATGTATTCCTCACCTACATACTGTCTGTTGAGATGTGTTTTCCCACAAGTGTCCCTTTACCCTCATGTCTGTAGCTGAAATCTCCTCATAATATACCTTATAATCACCTACAACTACCAGAACTATTTGTGGATGTAAAAATGACAACAACTTTGACTTGTGGTAAATTTCAATGAGATTGTTTTTAACTGGAAATGACTTAAGGGTTATGCAATAGTGCGTTGTTCTACCTTTGTGCATGTGTAATGATTGGTCTCTCTACATTTGGTTACTTTGTAGGTTCCTAAATACTGGCATATCCTATGCCGCACTCCCATCTGGAGTTTTGATTGGGAGGTCCACTATCTCTGGCATTGTGCGTGATACCTGCTTGCAACTCGGGACAGACTTCATCAACTGGTATGCCTGAGCCAAAGATAGAAACTGGAAGAGGATTGCCAGGGGATTTGAGGAACAATGCCAGTTACCAAATTGTATAGGACCCTTGATGGAAGCACATCTGTGTGCGGAAGCCGCCGAACTCAGGGTCCCAATTCTATAATTATAAACAATATTTTCTGGGTGCTGTTGGCTCTGGTTGACAGTAACTAACAGGTTTATAATTGTAGACATTGGGGCCTATGGAAGAACTGGGAGACTCTAAGTCTTCAATTCTTCCATTATGGGTCGGCGGCTTCGCAATAACAAGTTGCACCTACCACCAGCACGCCAACTTCCTGCTCCAATCTAGACCTGTCCCATATGAATGTAGTTGGGATGAGGCCTTCCAGCTATCAAGGAATGTGATGAGGCCATACCACGACGACACCTTGACCACTGTCGTCGATCTTCAACTGAGCCTATCACGGCCAGGCGCCTGGTGGAGTGTGCCTTTGGCATTTTGTGTGCAAAATGGCGGGTCCTTCAGTCTGCTATTCAGCTGAGTGAAGCCAACGTCAATGAGGTAATCAAAGCCTGTGTTGTTCTGCATAATTTCACCAGAATGCATGAATGTGGCCCATCAGATGTTGGTGAAAATGTGGTGACCAATGGGATAGCCTACGGCCCATGTCATCCCTTTACGTCGCCCACTCTCAGGACTCAAAACCCGTGATATCTTTACCTCAATATTTTGTGTCACCTGAAGGTACTACAACATGCAAGATGATGCAAATCTATGCTGTAAGTTTGTGTGTGTGTATTTACATAACTATTTTTTGGACACATAGTCCTGCTGGTGTTAATGGTCCTAACAGATGTGTTGGTGGTTGAGTACAAACAACTTAGGAACAAGACTCCAAACTTCTAGAAAAATAGATATTTATATGTGCAAACTGCCACTTGAGGTAGTGACTACCATATTTGCTTCATATGGTATATGTTTTTACAACACAATAGTGTAAGTGTGCATTCTACACAAGTACCAAAATAAGTCATGACAAAATTACAAATGTTTGTATACATAATAGTATAAGAAAGACAAAACCAATAGTCAACATGGCTAGTGCTGATCATAGTGACCCATATGTGGGATTGGTCACATTAGACAAGTGCAAAGATGCATTTTGACAACTGTGGCTGAAATTAAATTCAAAAAAAACAAACGTTCACTATTAAAGTGAAGACCATATGTTACCCATAGTTTGGTTCCCAAGATTACACTACTGCAAATATGGCAATAGACAACATGGATTCTGAAAAAAGCAAACAAAATAACAACCTTTCCATAAATAATAATAAATAAGCAAAATAACAAACTTTCACTAACTAAGAGCACCATATCTGCCCCATATGGTTGGGTTCTAAAACTAGACTAATGCAAATGATACATTAGCCAACAATTTTTAAAAGAGATGGGGAAAAAATAAACAACATTGGTATAAATTATAAGATATAACAAAATATAATATCTCCCCTAGCCCATATCCCACCAGCTAAGTACCAACATTGCTCTTTGTAGGCATTCAATGAGTGCAAATATGGTTTACACAACATGGTGTAAACATAAATGTTCAAAAAGAACAAAACTTTTTGTCTAAATAAAAGAGATCATGAAAATAAGAAACGTTCACTATGCCTTCTGAAGAGTATATTGCTAGGCAATATGTTGTTTAGAGGCATCTAGATTACTGCAAATGTCTTTGACACAACAAGAGGTTAAATAAATATAAAAAATTTACTAACTGCTTTTTAAATCAGAATATATAAGTGAAATAAACATCACAACTGGTTGGTGAGTGGGGGTGTTGGGTTGGTGGGTTCCAGCATCTCTGTGTGGTTGGCTGGATGACCACCTTGACCACACCTGTTGTGGTATTTTCAGGGCCCTGAGCTAAACATCTGCCCACGTTCAGGTTGTGTGTGTGGGCACCATGCCATACAGATAAGGGAGATTATATTCCTGTGTAAGATGATAACCACGAGAATCATCCCCCCCAATATGACCATGTTAGCACATCCAGGTTGGGACCACCTCCAATACTGGATCTGTACAAGTGGCCATATTGGGAAGTTGGATTATAGCCAGCCATTTGACCCTGTTGTTGCCAAGGTTGTTGGTGGGGGATGGGTTGAGGAGTAGGCGCCAGTGCAGGAGGATCATCAGATCCTAATTGAGCATGCACATTTTCTTGGGGGGCAAGGCGCACAAGTTGCGGGGTGAGAGCTGCCACCTCTAAAGGAATTTCAAACACCTCATATGGGGTATTGGGGGGTGTGCATGCATCAATTAGATGTGCATTGATCCTCGCACACGGAGCCTGAACTCACGGGGTAGGGGACGAAGGTAGCGGGCAAGGCTACGGCATAAGCCTCCTCACCCTCATCCACAGCTGCCCTTGAAAGATAATTGATACCCCAGTGTCCACATGCCTACTGTGTCTGACCCAGTGATGTCTCGCTGTCTTCTCCCACGGCGGGATATTGCAGTAGGCTAGGGGAGGCCCCCAGAGGTACAGTGGGGCTGCTGCTGTTTGCAGCTTCATCCCCAATGGCGGATGCTGCTGCAGCTGGTGCCTCTGTTACAGGTAGAGGAGGAGGGGCTTGCTGTGGTTCTTGGGAACCTTGTGGGATGCTGATGGGAGGTTCAGACGATGGGCCAGCCACCTCTTCACCTCCCCCAACCGGGTCTATAATGGCCTCTGAGTCTGAGTCTGTCTCCCTCTCAGTGAGGTTGGATTGAGTTCTGTTGGGAAATGAAAGGGGATTAGAACATGTAGTAAAGGTGAGCCTAAACTGCATATGTGTTATGTGGTGTGATGTACAGTCATGGCCAAAAGTTTTTGAGAATGACACAAATATTAATTTTTACAAAGTCTACTGCTTCACTTTTTCTAATGGCAATTTGCATATACTCCAGAATGTTATAAAGAGTGATCAGCTTAACAGCAATTACTTGCAAAGTCAATAATTGGCTAGAAAATGAACTTTATCCCCCAAAACATATTTCAACATCATTGCAGCCCTGCCTTAAAAGGACCAGCTAACCTCTTTTCAGTGATTGCTCCATTAACACAGGTGTGGGTGTTGATGAGGACATGGCTGGAGATCAAATCTGTCATGATTAAGTAAGAATGACACCACTGGACACTTTAAAAGGAGGCTGGTGCTTGGCATCATTGTTTCTCTTCTGTTAACCATGGTTATCTCTAAAGAAACACGTGCAGTCATCATTGCAATGCACAAAAATGGCCTAACAGGGAAGAGTATCGCAGCTAGAAAGATTGCACCTCAGTCAACAATCTATCGCATCATCAAGAACTTCAAGGAGAGAGGTTCCATTGTTGCCAAAAAGGCTTCAGGGCGCCCAAGAAAGACCAGCAAGCACCAGGACGTCTCTTAAAAGTGTTTCAGCTGCGGGATCGGGCTACCAGCAGTGCAGAGCTTGCTCAGGAATGGCAGCAGGCAGGTGTGAGTGCATCTGCATGCACTGTGAGGCGGAGACTCTTGGAGCAAGGCCTGGTCTCAAGGAGGGCAGCAAAGAAGCCACTTCTCTCCAGAAAAAACATCATGGACAGACTGATATTCTGCAAAAGGTACAGCAGTGGACTGCTGAGGACTGGGGTAAAGTTATTTTCTCTGATGAATCCCCTTTTCGATTGTTTGGGAAATTAGGAAAATGCCGCATTCGGAGAAGACAAGGTGAGCGCTACCCACCAGTCTTGTCTCATGCCAACTGTTAAGCATCCTGAAACCATTCATGTGTGGGGTTGCTTCTCAGCCAAGGTAATCGGCTCTCTCACAGTCTTGCCTAAAAACACAGCCATGAATAAAGAATGGTACCAGAATGTCCTCCAAGAGCAACTTCTCCCAACCCTCCAAGAGCAGTTTGGCGATCAACAATGCCTTTTCCAGCATGATGGAGCACCTTGCCATAAAGCAAAGGTGATAACTAAATGGCTCAGGGAACAAAACATAGAGATTTTGGGTCCATGGCCTGGAAACTCCCCAGACTTAATCCCATTGAGAACTTGTGGTCAATCATCAAGAGACGGGTGGACAAACAAAACCTAAAAATTCTGACAAAATGAAAGCATTGATTGTGCAAGAATGGACTGCTATCAGTCAGGATTTGGTCCAGAAGTTGATTGAGAGCATGCCAGGGAGAATTGCAGAGGTCCTGAAGAAGAAGGGTCAACACTGCAAATATTGACTTGCTGCATTAACTCATTCAAACTGTCAATATAAGCTTTTGTTACTCATATGTTTTGCAATTATTATATTTCTGTCTGTGATAAAAACATCTGTCAAACACACATAAAAACCAGAGGGCAGCAGATCATGTGAAAATATAATATTTGTGTCATTCTCAAAACTTTTGGCCATGACTGTATGTACTTACGGTCTCAGATCCAGAATAGAAGCCAGAAAGCCAAGGCGGTCAAAGTACACATATTTTCTTTTTGTTGGGGCCGCAGACCCGCTCCTGGACCTCTGCTGCCGTTCCCCGCCGGTACTGGTCAACGGATGCTTCTCCATCTTCTCATAACATCATCCACTGCAATGACACATATAATGTTATCAATTAGCTAGCTGCACATAGCAAAATTGTTCTAACATACACATAATATACTCATGGGGCCTAGTAGGATGTGACTATACTAACATTTTTGCACCCCAAAAATACAAAAAAAACCTTTTTTGGCCAAATTCTGAGCTAAAAATACGCTCTGGCCCCTTAAGAAGTTTGGGAAAAAAACAAGTAACTTACTCATTCGCTGCTGCTCCTGCGTGGGCTGTCGCCAAAGTGGGTAAACATCTGCCCACAGATGCGCCTCCATGCCGCCTCTTTCCTTGCGCGGTCAGCGTAATGTGCACTCTTTGGTCCATATTTTGGGCCTCTCCTGCACCAAAACAATCAACATGTCCACATTGATGAGGGTGGACATCATGCCGACTCCGTGGAGGCGTTCTTCCGGATTGTCTGGCGCTCTTTCTTAGCTAATTTGCATGTGTCAGCTTCCTCCTGCATGTGTTGCACCATTTCCTGTGAGCTTCCGTATTTCTCCGCAAGTCACACGCCTGGTCTGTGTGTAATCCGTTGTTTTCTTGCACCCATAACTTTCATTGGCGTACAACGGGCGAAATATGCGTACAAATCGCAGCATGCTGCGGGTGTCTCGCACCGTAGGATAGCCAGAAAAATACGCATGATCAGAGCCGCCCCATAGAGAAGTATTGGTCCATGTGTTATGCTGGTTTTCACCCTCTCACTCGTCCGTATTCCCCTTAGGCCGGGATCACACATGCAACGAAAACGTCCAACGCTCGCATGTGAAATCCCAGCTCTGGCGCTGGCACTCGGGAGTGGAGTGCGCGGCTGCATGTATTTCTATGCAGCCGCTCGCTCCACTCCCGAGTGCGGCGCCAGAGCTGGGATTTCACATGCGAGCGTCGACGTTTTCGTCGCATGTGTGATCCCGGCCTTAGTGTGACGCCGGCCTAATGCGCTTTAAAAAAAAAAATAAATAAACATTACAAATAAGTATATAACATGTACATATTTGGTGTCCCAGTAATGTAACAACTTGCACAACTCAGCATCAGATTATTTATGGTGATTGGTAAATGGTGTAAAAAACTGGTGTCTTTGATTTTTTGTTCTATTAAACCGTAAAAATATAATAAAAATGTAACTCTGAGGTCGTGTTTTTTCTACTGCTTTTTTCTGCATGTTTCTTGCAGGTGTCCGCACAACATGACACAATAAGAATCTTCTCTAATTATTGCGTTTTACTTCGTTTCTCTTAATTCTTTCCCCTTTATTTGATGCATTTTGATGCAGATTTGAAGCAGCTTTTTAATGTGTTTTTATTATATAGAAAAGGTTTGGTTTTGTGATCATAATGCAACAACTTTTTTTTTAACATAATTTTTTTCAAGCTCCACATAGAAGCTATGGAGAAAAAAACCCCACCAAGACTGCATGATACAACAACGTCTTTAGACGCACCGAGGGCAGAGTTTTCATGAATTCACATTCACATTGCTTGGACATTTAAACCGTGTTCACATGTAGAGTAAATTCTGCATTTTTTTCTGCTGCTTCTTTTGCACACAAATTCTGCTGTGTTTAACTGTGGATGTGATTTCATGAAATTGTGCCCACTGCTGAACTGTGCAGTTTTGGCGCTTTTTTCTCTAAAGGCTTATATGTGGAGCCTAAAAAAACACATGTAAAAAACTGCAGTTACTTTTAAAAGTGCAAAATCAAAGCTTTTCTGTACTATAAAAAAACACTTAAAAAAAGCAGCTTCACAGTTGCACTAATAAAACATCAAATAAGAAAATAAGAAGGAAAAGGCTTAATAAATGCAGCAAAAATACAATATCGGAGAAGATTGTTATTGCGTACTTTGTGTGGACACCTGCAGAAAACAAAAATGCAACGTGTGAACACAGCCTTACAGGCACCAAAACGTCAAATGTCATTATATAGTGAAGCTGACATAAAAAGAGAAAGTTCTGGCGGCTGTGAATGAATGAACAAAAAATAAATCCACAGATCCCCACTAGAGATGACAGGACGCACAAATGAGACGAACCAGTCTTGCTAATCAAAAGCTGCATTGGGGATGATGGGAGGTAAGAGATTCTCCGCCTCCCATCCAGCCGCCAGGTACCACTGACCTGGTCACTGGAGCAGAGTCCCATAAATCGATCCGCTCATCTCTAGTCCCAAACATCCTGGATACAGCAGACAGTCCCGGATTTAGGTCAACACACTGCAGTCTCGGGTATCTGCTGAATGTCCCTCTCTACCACCGTCCCTCTAACATCTCCTCCTGCCAAGGTAGAAAGAAATGGCAAATGGGCTGGCTTGGGGGGTGGCTGGGGCGTGGCAAAAATTTGGCGCTCCACATGATTTGTCCCTCTTTCTGTTGTTACAAAGTTGGGAGGTATGCATGACCTCCCCAAAACATCATGTGATATGTCACCTGATACATTTAGGCGCTGTGGGGCCCAAACACCCTAAACAGCCCTGTGCCCTGACTACCATTAATCCACCCCTGTTTATAATATATTAATGGAACAACCAAGAAGTTTTCTTTACAATGTGATCTATAGCAACGAGCTACATAGGTCAAGGGACACTTCATGCTATTGGGAGCAAGGTATTTAATTGGTAGAATGTTTTCTAGCATACCTCACCCATTTACACTGTACGTATGGTCAAACATCATGGTATTAAATGACCTGTATATGGCCGACGTAATGAGGCACCCTTCACACATCTTTAACAATATGTGCTGTGCACATATTTGACCCTCCGACACATTTGTTCGCTACGTCTTTATGGGCTTCTTTGAAGCATCTTCCAGGGACTTAACAGATTGCTGCTATATTATACTCATGTCTGAACGCTGTTTATCCATTAATCCCATTATACAATGCACATTTATTTAGCAGTTAAATAGGCTTTTCTATCTTTCACATGGTTTGCGATTCCCATTTATTTTGTTAGGATAGGCAGTTATATTTCATTCTGCTCTGATGGTCAATCACCCGACTGTAATTTGTCATAGTGCGTTCTGTCTGGAAGGTCTATTATTCAGAAATGCATTACAAGAGTCAGTTAGAGACTGACAGTCAGATCGCTGCCAGGTCTCCTACTAAAGGTTTGCTTTTCTGCTTTACTTCAGAGGTAGGAGGTGATTATTGTTATAGATTTTAGAATAAGCCTTACATTATGTATTTAATTGGCGGTTCTATACTTTTGACATGTGCTTCCAATTTTTTTTACTCTACATGGAGTTTATCTCTCTGACCTATAAGTTGGGTTTACAGTTTTTATGGATATAATTTTTCCCCAATCTGCTGAAACGGAGGCCAGGGTTGTAGTAGTTGTGACTAACAGTGGCAGTTCTGGCACACCCTAACCCTCCATAACATTAACACATTGCAGTCCACTCACGTGTGAGTTGAGGTCCACTTCACAAGGCCGGGCATCCTTTCCTTTTAGCAGCATACAATAATAGTCTGAGTCCGATTAATTTTCAACAGAACATTTTTACTCAGCTCGTCCAGTTTAGTCTCAGAAACAGCACAAGATTCTTCGCAGAATATCATCATTCCATTCCCTGTACTGTCCCTTTCTCCTCCATGAATATCCCCTGGGTCTGCAGCTTCCTGAGAGGACAAACTAACCCACTTCAGGAGTTCCCCATCCACTCCCTCTCCAATGGTGAAGTGAAGGATGGCTCTTCCATTCCTTACCAGGCTGTAGGCCTCGGAAATTAAGGGTGGTTCCCACGAAGTTAGCTGCTACCATTGTTATACTGCCTAGATATTCCTCCACTAAATGTGACTGTCAGCTCTGATGCCTTGGACCACTGGGCTCCTTTACTTAAACGTTCCCAGACTCCTCTGCTCTGTCTCTGCTCCCAGTTCACACTCTACTCGCTAACTCCAGGAAGCTCCCCCAACTACTCTCTCTTAGCCCATCCTAACTAATTCCTATCCTATTCTACTGTGCTCCCCCTACTGGTCTAAGTCCTACACTTTCCCTATATCTGTACAACATAAAAACATATGTACAATGCATTACACAGTATAACAACATTATGAGAGATATGAAGTATATCAGCTTTGCAGGGACATAGGAACACATGGCGAGCAGGGCATAAACTGGCCTCCGTAAACCTCTTACACTGCCACAATAGAAATACCTCATCTTCTAAGGGGAATGTGCAATCAGAAAATGACTTACTATTTAAAGGGAATCTGTGGTCAGATGTTTGCTATGTAACCTGAGAGCAGTATGATGTAAAGGCTGACATCCTGATTCCAGCGATGTATCACTTACTGCATTGCTTGCTGTCATTTTGGTACATTCACATTTTTTCTGCTGCAAATTATGCAGCTGAGCCCTGTATAACCCCGCCTACACCACTGATTGGTTTTCAAAAATTACACTATGTAATATAAATGGTTATTTTTATTGGTTTTATTGATTCACTTGAACTATTTATAAAAAGAAAATTAGGCCCACCCAAAGGACAAGATCCTCAAATTGTTACAAAAAGGGTAGGTAGTAGAGGAAGGTACCAATAATACACAAATGGGGTCGTATCGAGTCAGGGAGCATGGGTTCAAAAAAGAGATATCAACCCCATTCACCTATGCTCTGAGGGCTACCTAACTGCGTAGGATGGCACCTTACCAGCACAAATGGCGCCGCCAGTCAGCGTAGGCTACCCTTTTGAGCCCTAATACGCCCTGTATATAGTATCATTTGATACAATGGCTATTATATGAACCACATACAACGGTAATCTATCACCATAAGTAAAAATATTCAAACCACTACAGTGACCAATCCTCTGTCCAATAAAGAAAGACTCGTTGAGTTTGAGCATACTATTTGAGAATGAATTTTGAGAATACTATTTCAGAATTTAGCATATTATTCTATTCTGTGAGTTTGGGTATACTTTGAATATTAGCACATTATGCCATTTTGTGAGGGGGCATTTCCATGAATATTTGTTGCAATTTTCTTTTTCAACAGGACTTACTGAGTGTAAGCAACCTTTAACAATTATGTGTGGATTTTTTTGCTCTCCCACTATGCTGCAATCATTTCCCTTATGTTATAGGTCTGGGTAGACAGTGGATTGGTCACTGTAGTAGTTTGAATATTTTTTACTTATATTGATAGGCGACCATTGTTTGTGGTCCATATAATAACCATTTTTTACCAAATAATACTATATACAGGGCGTATTAGGGCTCAATAGGGCTAGCCTAAGTCGGCCTTGTAGGTGCCAACCTAAGCGGTTAGGTGGGGCTCAGAGCAGAGATTAATAGGGTTGATATTTCTCTTTGAAACTGTTCTGTCCAGCCATATAATTGCTGTCTAGAAAGTCTAGTCATTTTTTTATGTCTCCAATTGTTATAGACATTGCAATTTTTTGAATGTATTGGTCTTTCATACATTTTATGTTGTAAGGTAACAGCGCCACCTGCTGGCTGTTTGATGCATAGATTCTAGTTTAATTTGTAATGCCTTGTGGGAAGTTCCAAGAGCATTGTGGGATTGTTCCTGTTGCATTATGGTCTTGTTTATCACACTGTGAAGGAGAACAGCAGCCATTTATTCTCCATGTGCCTTAAGAGAAACTACATCACTCGTGTTCTTCATGTTTCTTAAACAGCCTGCTCTAAGCATAGTCGGTAAGCACTATCTAGGTGTTATAATCCTGTGTTTATCAGTACGTTTGTTGTACTAAGTAGGTAATAATCAGTTTGTGTATTCTGTATATTGTAAACTATTTGTGTTTCATGCTCTGTGCAGTTATATATTCTGAAATGCTCTTATTATTGCATTCTATAGTTTTACCCTTTCCTGTCACATCTGCAATCAATAAAAGAAGGTTACAATTTTACAGCCTCTTTTTCTTAAAGAAGACAGGGGTTTAGCTACATGTCTCATCGCACACCCTGCTAACGTGCATGAGGACAGAATAGTAAAACGACTGCTGAGAACAAGCTCAGAAGATCAGACATACAGAGCCCCCATTATCCAAGCATACGGTTATTGCATGCGGATATTGCAGCAACCTCTTAACGGTCGGACCGAATAATCGGACCATACAGAGCCCGCCATTATCCACGCAGAGCCGACAAAGGGATATCACAGTGGTCGCCCAACTGTCGAATCATGTCTCAAAGACGAGCATCCTCTTTCAAGACGATATCACGAGTTGGTTCCTCCAAGACATCATCCGTCAGCAATGCTGCCGCTATTGCCCGCGCAAAGGCTGAAGCGGCAAAAGCAAGAAGCACCTTTGCTGAGCAGGAGATAGAATTGAAACTACAACAAGCATGCCTGGATGCAGAAAAGGCACGCCAACAAGCATGCCTGGATGCAGAAAAGGCACGCCAGGACGCAGAGAAAGCGCGCCTTGAAGCAACATTACAGAAACTTGCTATTGAAAAAGAAACAGCAGCTGCCATAGCAGAAGCAGAAGCCCTAGAAACTGCCGTATATTCCGACGGTGAACACAGCAGACACAGCAGTGTGCTAGGTCTACAATGAGTTACTCACGATCCATTGCAGCGTACTGAAGAGTACGTCCATCGACATTCCAAACCAAATGACGATCCAGACCCACAGGCGAAGACAGAGCATTTTGTCAACAAGCCAAGCCAACCAGATGATTCGAACCCCCAGAAAGCCAACTATCAGTGTCCCTACCGAAAGCAAGGAGATACACATTGGGATGATACTGACTACAATAATCTTTCTCCAGAGCAGAAGGTCCGAAATCTGTCCCGGTTTAAAGAGAATCCCTTCGCTTCAGAAAGGTACTACAGCAGTTGGACGAAACCAGAGACACCTAACAGGTATGATCGCACAGCACACATGTACTCTGACAACACTCCATCAGCTGGCATCAGTGCCAATCAAGCCACAATGGACTTTGCCAAGTTCCTTGCTCGATGTGAGTTGATCACTAAGGGACTTGTAAAGTTCAGCGATCGCGCTGAAAACTACAGGGCTTGGCGAGCCTCCTTCAAAAATACCATAACAGACATAGGTCTATCATGTAGTGAAGAAGTGGATCTCTTGGTAAAATGGCTAGGAAGTGAGTCCGCCGAACACGCAAAGAGAATCAGAGACATTAATATAAATTATCCAGATGTCGGCCTCAAAAGAATTTGGAATAGACTTGATGAATGCTATGGCTCAGTAGAGGTTATAGAAAATGCCTTGTTTAAAAGAATAGAGGATTTTCCTAGAATAGCAAACAAGGATTATTCAAAGCTCAGAGAATTAACTGACTTGATAATGGAGTTGTGTAGCAAAAGCAGAAGGAGTCTTGTGGGGTTGACATATCTCGACACTGCTAGAGGTGTGAACCCCATAGTTCAGAAACTCCCATATAACCTGCAAGACAAATGGGTTACATATGGATCTAGGTATAAACAGACTTACAATGTACCGTTTCCTCCATTCGATGTGTTTGTAGATTTTGTCTCAGAACAAGCAAAAATTAGAAATGACCCTAGCTTTGATTTCATGTCGTCATGTGCCAATAACTCTGTTAGCAAACCTCGTAGAACAACTGTAGAGGTCCACAAAACTAACATTTCTCCCACAGGTCCAGTTCACAAACAGTTCAGCTCCGGTCAAGGAGAAGACAAATCCAAGGATCCAAGCAGGCAGTGTCCCTTACACAAGAAGCCACATTCCTTACTTAAGTGCAGAGCTTTCAGAGAAAAGTCATTGGAGGAAAGGAAGGCCTTCCTTAAGGAGAATCGCATCTGCTACAAATGCTGCTCTTCAAAATCCCACTTTGCCAGGGACTGTGAGGTTAGTGCAAGGTGTACCGAATGTGACAGCACTGAACATAACTCAGTTCTACACCCTGGATCACCATCAGATACTTTGCCCCAAGAGCATAGTGGGAGCTGAATGACTCAAATACTGACACTCCAGCCATTACTTCTAAGTGTACAGAAGTTTGTGGAAATCTCATGGGAGGCAAGTCTTGCTCTAAAATTTCCCTAGTGAGAGTCTACCCGGCAGACAAAAAGGAGAAAGCCATCAAAGTATACGCGATTTTAGATGATCAGAGTAATAGGTCACTAGCCAAGTCTGCCTTCTTTGATAGCTTTAACGTCAGAGGACCCAGTGCCCCCTACTCTTTAAAAACCTGTGCCGGTATAATAGAGACAGCTGGTAAGAGAGCAACAGGATATGTAATCGAGTCTATAGATGGCCAAATGTGTCTGCCCTTACCAACCATATTGGAATGTAACCAGATTCCTGACAACAGGTCAGAGATACCTACGCCTGAAGTGGTATCGTACCATCCTCATCTGAAGCGTATAGAACATGTGATTCCTAACCTTGACCCAGAGGCTCAAATAATCTTGCTCTTAGGGAGAGATATTCTACAAGTTCACAAGGTTAGACAACAGATCAATGGCTCACACAATGCTCCATATGCTCAGAGACTCGACCTTGGGTGGGTCATTGTAGGAGGTCTGTTTAGGGGGTACACACAAACCGACAGTAGTTAACAACATGTTTACCAGGACTCTCGAGAATGGACGTCCATCTCTCCTTCAACCATGTGAAAATCACTACTTCATAAAGGAGCTGCTACACAGTTCTTCAGCACCAAGTATCTTAGCGAGTAGTGCCAATGATGATTGCATTCAGAATTGGGACCAAGATCAACTTGGGTGTACAGTCTTCCACAAAACCAAAGAAGATAATCGTATAGCAATGTCATTTGAAGATAAACTGTTCCTAGAGATGATGGAGCAAGGAATGGTGCAGGACAAAACGAAGAACTGGATTGCACCTCTACCCTTCAAGCCTCAAAGACAACGCTTGCCTAACAACAGAGAACAAGTTTACAAACGATTTGTCTCCCTCAGGCACAGCTTTCCATAATAAACCAGAGATGAAAGGTAATTTCTTTACCTTCATGGAGAAAATATTTAAAAACGGTCATGCAGAGTTAGCACCTACACTTCAAGACGCTGAAGAACGTTGGTACCTGCCTCTGTAGTATTTGATTCGAGTGCTAAGTATGAAGGTGTTTCATTGAATGATGTCTTGTTGTCAGGCCCGGATCTGAACAACAAACTTTTAGGAGTGCTTATCCGTTTTCGTAGAGACTTCATTGCATTCACAGCAGACATCCAACAGATGTTCCACTGCTTCTTTGTTAAAGAGGAACATAGAAATTTCTTGAGATTCTTGTGGTTCAAGGATAACGATCCTTCCAAAGAGATTACGGAGTATCGTATGAAGGTACATATTTTTGGTAATAGTCCTTCTCCTGCAGTAGCCATCTATGGGCTGAGACGCGCGGCTCAAGAGGTTGAAGCAGAGTACGGAACGGATGCCAGACTGTTTATAGAGAAGATTTCTATGTGGATGACTGTTTGAAATCGATGCCAACAAATGAGACCGCGATTAGTCTTCTGAAAAGAGCCAAGGACATGCTCGCTGTATCTAACCTGAGGTTGCACAAGATCGCTTCTAACAGCAAGGAAGTGATGGAAGCCTTCCCTCCTGAGGATCATTCAAGTGACTTGAAGAATTTAGATCTAGGCATCGACTCCCTACCGATGCAGCGGAGCCTCGGCCTACTATGGGACATAAAAGCTGATACCTTCACCTTCCAGGTTAACAAAGAAGATAAACCCTTTACTCGCAGAGGAGTACTGTCTACCATAAGCAGTTTGTATGACCCACTGGGGTTTGTAGCTCCTGTAGTCATCGAGGGCAAGGCTATGTTAAGAGAGTTCACCACAGAGGTGACAGAACTGGGATACTCCTCTTCCCACAAAAGAGAAAACCAAGTGGATGAGCTGGAGAAATTCCCTCACAGCCTTGTCAAGTCTTCATAATAACACGTTCATATGTGTCTGTACCGAGTACCAAGATAGAGACACAAACCCTTTGTGTGTTCTCCGATGCTTCAATCAAAGCGATTGCTGCGGTAGCCTATTTGAGGACGATAGACACAAGTCAACAATGCCATGTAGGGTTTGTCATGAGCAGAGCAAAACTAACACCTCTCCGTGAACACACCGTACCACGCCTGGAACTTTGTGCCGCCGTGTTAGCAGTCGAGTTGGCAGAACTCATTGCTATGGAAATGAATCTAGAAATTAAAGACTTTGAGTTCTACACTGACAGCAGGATAGTACTTGGGTACATCCATAACGAAGTGAGACGCTTCTATGTCTATGTTAGCAACAGAGTGCTCAGAATTCGAAGGTCTACCTCACCTGAACAATGAAATATGTGCCTACTAGTGTTGAGCATTCCGATACCGCAAGTATCGGGTATCGGCCGATATTCGCTGTATCGGAATTCCGATACTTAGTTCCGATATTTTCCATATATCGTATACCGGAATCGGAAGTTCCCATAATTCTTTGAGAGGCAATGTGATTTTAGTCAGCCAATGAGGAATCCTAAGAAGTGTGGGCACATCCTGTGCTCCTGCGGTCATGTTAACTAATGGCATGGCTGTGATTGGATGCTGAAATGATGTCAGAATGCACTATAAAAGGCGCCGCCGCCATTTTAGCGTCACTGTGCTGTGAACTCAGTTAGGGAAAGAACGCTGCTCTGCTGACTCTGAGGGACAGTTAGAGATTGCGATTTTGTGTACTGTGCTTTAGGCAGGCTAGTTTACCACCGGCTGTGTAAAGCTTCCTTTTGCCTGCAGTGTTGTTTTAACAGCTCTGCAAGGTGTGTGTGAGTGCAGGTGACGCTGCAGTTTGCTCTGTATGCAACGCTGTCTGTAGGCATCTGCATGTGTCACTGACAGACTCTTTTTTTTTCTTCAGTGTAATTCTTGCTGCTCCATGCAATTGAAATAATAGTGTGACGTGCTTCCATCCGTATACAATACCTTGGTTGCAAACACTATAGAAGTCCACAAAGGAGCCTTTCACAGCAAGTGAACAGTTGTGTTTCAGTGTTCACTGCAGTCTGTGATTTATTTTATTTTTTTTGAGTGCAGATCACGCTCCAGTTACTTCAACTAATGCTGTGTGTACTCTGCTGAGTGTCTGTCACTGGCTCATCCTTGTAATTTTTCAAAAATTGCTGCTGCTTTCTTCTATTTTAAATTTACCAAAATCTATTAGTGTGACGCTCTTCCATCAAAATACAATACATTGCTTGCAAACTTAATAGAAGTCCACAAAAAGGCCTTTCACAGCAAGTGAACAGTTGTGTTTCAGTGTTCACTGTAGTCTGAGGTTTAATTTTTTTGTAGGAGTGTAGATCCCGCTCCACTTCAACCACCGCAGCGTGTACTCTGCTGAGTGTCTGTCACTGGCTCATCCTTGTAATTTTTCAAAAATTGCTGCTGCTTTCTTCTATTTTAAATTTACCAAAATCTATTAGTGTGACGCTCTTCCATCAAAATACAATACATTGCTTGCAAACTTAATAGAAGTCCACAAAAAGGCCTTTCACAGCAAGTGAACAGTTGTGTTTCAGTGTTCACTGTAGTCTGAGGTTTAATTTTTTTTGTAGGAGTGTAGATCCCGCTCCACTTCAACCACCGCAGCGTGTACTCTGCTGAGTGTCTGTCACTGGCTCATCCTTGTAATTTTTCAAAAATTGCTGCTGCTTTCTTCTATTTTAAATTTACCAAAATCTATTAGTGTGACGCTCTTCCATCAAAATACAATACATTGCTTGCAAACTTAATAGAAGTCCACAAAAAGGCCTTTCACAGCAAGTGAACAGTTGTGTTTCAGTGTGCACTGTAGTCTGAGGTTTAATTTTTTTGTAGGAGTGTAGATCCCGCTCCACTTCAACCACCGCAGCGTGTACTCTGCTGAGTGTCTGTCACTGGCTCATCCTTGTAATTTTTCAAAAATTGCTGCTGCTTTCTTCTATTTTAAATTTACCAAAATCTATTAGTGTGACGCTCTTCCATCAAAATACAATACATTGCTTGCAAACTTAATAGAAGTCCACAAAAAGGCCTTTCACAGCAAGTGAACAGTTGTGTTTCAGTGTTCACTGTAGTCTGAGGTTTAATTTTTTTTGTAGGAGTGTAGATCCCGCTCCACTTCAACCACCGCAGCGTGTACTCTGCTGAGTGTCTGTCACTGGCTCATCCTTGTAATTTTTCAAAAATTGCTGCTGCTTTCTTCTATTTTAAATTTACAAAAATCTATTAGTGTGACGCTCTTCCATCAAAATACAATACATTGCTTGCAAACTTAATAGAAGTCCACAAAAAGGCCTTTCACAGCAAGTGAACAGTTGTGTTTCAGTGTTCACTGTAGTCTAAGGTTTAATTTTTTTGTAGGAGTGTAGATCCCGCTCCACTTCAACCACCGCAGCGTGTACTCTGCTGAGTGTCTGTCACTGGCTCATCCTTGTAATTTTTCAAAAATTGCTGCTGCTTTCTTCTATTTTAAATTTACAAAAATCTATTAGTGTGACGCTCTTCCATCAAAATACAATACATTGCTTGCAAACTTAATAGAAGTCCACAAAAAGACCTTTCACAGCAAGTGAACAGTTGTGTTTCAGTGTTCACTGTAGTCTGAGGTTTAATTTTTTTGTAGGAGTGTAGATCCCGCTCCACTTCAACCACCGCAGCGTGTACTCTGCTGAGTGTCTGTCACTGGCTCATCCTTGTAATTTTTCAAAAATTGCTGCTGCTTTATTCTATTTTAAATTTACAAAAATCTATTAGTGTGACGCTCTTCCAGAGGACAGCGTTTGTTGGCCAGTTGTGAGTCTGCAGCACATGGTTGATTTCATGCTGCACTGCCTGAGAAATGACCGCTGCATCGGCCACATTCTCACCACGTCAGATTATTGAGTGTACACCCTCCTAGACCCTCGCTACCGGGACAACTTACAAAGCCTCATCACACCGTTGAACCGGGACCGTAAAATGCTGGAGGACCAAGACACACTGTTGAAATCCATAATGTTCTCCATTCCAGCCGAGAGCGCTGCTGCTGCTACTGCTTTACAAAGCAGCTCTGTGCGTCGAGGCATTGTAGACACCTCTGCAACAAGAGGGAGCACAAGCAGCGCCTCTGCACAGGGCAAGAGCTGTATGTTACAAATGTGGCGAAGTTTTGTGACAGCGCCACCAAGGTGTACACCATAGTGATGGGAAATCTAGTTAATTTTGGTGATTAGTTCACCATGAACTAGTTCACTGAAAAGATTAGTTCAAAAGATTAGTTCATTTAGTTCAGTTTTTCTCCACCCTATCCTGTGAGGAGCTGATAGGAAATGCATCATGTGACCTCTGAACTAAATGAACTAGATGAACTGCTGAACAAAATGTTCTATTGAGAATGACTCAGGACAGCCTAGTTCAGTCTGATGCCTCTGACTGAGCCCAGCAGTGCCACATAATGATTGTGTATGAGGGGGCTGAGAAGCAGTTCAGCATCCACCATTTTAAGAACAGAACAGGGTCAGTGTTAAAGATTTTAGCAAGACTGATCTTCTAGGCTAGAGGCATGAACTACACACAGAAACACTCTCTCATACACACATATGAGCTGTGTCTGTGTACTGTGTGTGCAATTTCATTTTTTATTAATAATATTATTATTACTGTTATATTTGTATTTGATGTGTGGTATGCCTTGGAGGTGCTGGCTTGCCCTGCTGCCAGTGTATTATCTGAGCGCGTCTTTAGTGCTGCAGGTGGTGTACTAACAGACCGTCGCATGCGACTATCCTCAGACAATGTAGACTGGCTTATTTTTCTGAAAATGAACAAGGCATGGATCTCACCTGAATTTGCCTGTCCGTTTTCAGATTAAATAACTGTTTGCCAACGTTTTCCAAGTCTCCTGTTATGTTCATCTTTCTACCACCTGAACTCTACTCCCTGGGCTACAACACTGCCAGTCACAGGGAATGATCATTTACAAAACAAAATGTTATCCCCAACAAATAGTAGCGCAACGACTCCAGTGCCCACTTTATCTCCAGGCACTCTCTCTCTACAATGCTGTCTCTGTTTTTTGATGGAGTAAGTTTTCGACTCAGGAAACTAATGGGATGTCTCCCCGTTAAGCTCCAGTCCTGAGACAACACGGCACCCAGACCTACCTCTGACGCATCAGTCTGGACAATGAATTCTCTTTTGGACTCGGGTGTGCTCAAAACTGGTGACCCACACAGTCCCCCTTTTATTGCCCTGTTGATGACCCCTTGCTGATTTATTAACCGGCTCCACCAGATCCATGGGTATTCTCTCAAACTGGACCTCTAAAATTTTTAATGGCACCAAGGGACTCACTAAATGAGGCTGAGGACTGTGTACCTGGCGCATGCGACAAGAGTTACAATACCGTTTAACTTCTTGATAGACCCCCAGCCAGTAAAACCGTTGTATAATTCTGTGTAGGGTTTTCTTTTGGACAAATGTCACCCTAGTACATGCGTATGCGCTAAGTCCATTACCAACCTCCGATATGACTGCGGTAGCAGCAATTGCTAAAAAATTTCAACATGTATTTTATAAACCTGATACAGCAAATCTTGGTTCAGCTCTAATTGTTGAAATACTGTTGCTGCCCCGGGTGTTGGGGTTCCCCATTGACAACCAGTAAATTTTCACGGGCTAGACTCAACGTGGGGGCCGCGGAGTTGCGCCTTAACAAATTTGTCACCTGTCACATTTAACTATTACAATTCAGGTCCGGTGTCAAATTTTCCATCTCCCCAACTAACACTTCGATAGGAGAGGGGTTTTCCTACTCCACCGAAGGCAAAGGTAATACTGCCCACTGCACACATGTGTTATGCATAGTGAGACTGATAGTAGCCAACAAAGTAGCTAACAAAGGCCACTTGTGATCGCCCTATCAGCGTAGGAACAATGCTACTCAAAAGATCTGCCATGATCCTGGACAAAATCTTGATATAATGGTCAATGAGTGAGAATGTACGATAGGATCCAGGCAGATGTGAAGGTTTGTTTGGTTTTAGTAGCAACTTCATGTGTGACATGTTTGAATGGCTGGGCAACCCTCCTGTCTCCAATATATGATTGAAGGTGCGTACCAATGTGGACGGGATATCCTCACTCAATAATTTTAATAATTTGGCTGTAAACCGTCAGGTCCTGGAGCTTTCCCGTATTTAAAGTAACTTATCGCCGCTGTCACTTCTGTCACCTCAATTTGTTTTTTTAAAAGGAGAAGCTGATAGTTTGTGATGGATGGTAACCGTATTCCATCTACAAAGGTGTTACCCTCCGCACTATCCGTATGTTCCACCTTATATAAGTCTAAGTAGTATTCTTGTAGAATGGTGTTTATGGTTCGAGGGTCTGTGTTCATGATCCCATGTTTATTCGTTAACGCTGTAATATGTTGATGACGAATGTGATTTCCTTTCGCTAGTCGTGCTAATAGTCTCCCTCATTTGCTACCATAACGATATACATCGGCTCTATAATTGTTATTACTGCTTCTCTCTCGTCGATATACCCATACGTGTAAGTCAGCCTTAGCCTGCTTACATCTATTTTTAACCTGTGTTGATGAACTTGTCTTGTTTGCCGTGTACCTATCGCGTAATATCCTGCTAGCCTGCGAGTAGTTTGTCGCGATCTTCTTTTTTAGCGTTGTCTGATAACCTATTAGTTTCCCGCGCATTACTCCCTTCCTGCTGCCCATAAAAGTTCCGGCCTATCCCTAGTATCTCCATTATCCCTTACATATTAAAAACACCATTGCTTCACGTGATGTCGAAACTTCTCATCCATTAACAAATAGGTCGGGAAGCGCCAAGTTTGGTCTGGCCCCCTCTGCACCATATCTGGCAGGGTCACTGATATGGGCGCGTGGTCATATATAGCTACGTTGTGCACATCTGCCTCTTCCACTCCCCTTAATAGCTCCTGTGCTAGCAATATATAATCTATTCTGGACCAAGAGTCATGTGGCGTCGAATAGAATGAATATTCACTGCCATCTGGGTTCAGGTGTGTCCAAATGTCTACAAAGTTACTCGTGTCTAGCAAGGGTTATTATAAACGTGTGTCATGTGATCGCACATTCATTCGCATCGACCTACAGTTCTTCACTGGTTCGATTCACCATATTTAAGTCACCACCGTGGGTGGTTTTAATGCTCTCCTATCGGCCTGATATGCTTGGATACCTGGGATAAATTCAGGAACGTCTCCAAACTCCCCACTCACATGTCAGCGCAGGAACCGTAAGAGGGAACGTGCTTGTTTTGTTGCGCATAGGTGGAGTTTTTATACAGTAAATGATTAGTGCTGTCTTATTTTTTGTGTCCCAAGGGCAGAATAAGTCTGCGTAACGTTACATTTTACAGACACTCATATAATAGACACACGCTACCCTAACCGTGACACAAGGAAGGTATTGTTGCCGGATAAAGCCGCCATTTTAGCGTCACTGTGCTGTTAATTCAGTTTGGGACAGAACGCTGCTCTGCTGACTCTGAGGGACAGTTAGAGATTGCGATTTTGTGTACTGTGCTTTAGGCAGGCTACTTTACCAACCGCTGTGTACATCTTCCTTTTGCCTTGCAGTGTTTTTTTCACAGCTCTGCAAGGTGTGTGTGTGAGTGCAGGTGACGCGCTGCAGTTTGCTCGGCATACAACGCTGTATGTAGGCATCTGCACATGTCACTCTCACACTCTTTTTTTTTTTTTTCTTTAGTGTAATTCTTGCTGCTCCATTCAATTGAAATTATAGTGTGACGTGCTTCCATCCGTATCCAATACATTGGTTGAAAACACTGTAGAAGGACACAAAAACCCCTTTCACAGCTAAGAGTTGTGTTCACTGTAGTCTGAGATTTAAATTTATTCAATTTTGATCACGCTCAAGTTACTTCTTCAAGCAATGCTGCTTGTACTCTGCTGAGCGTGTCTTACTGCCTCATCCTTGTAATTTTTCTCGAATTGGTGTACATGTACATCAAGTAGTCTTCATTTTGATCGAAATCCAAGCAGGTACCGGACACTCTATGGCTGCTTTTATACGGTGGACTGGCTCCAACATTCAATAAGACTTAAGATGCAATCGGGCACCTTGTCAAGGCCCAATCCTCTTCTCCTCTGATATAATAATAATAATCTTTATTTATATAGCGCCAACATATTCCGCAGCGCTTTACACTTTAACAGTTTCAAAACACAAGTCATAGGTAACAACGTTAACAATACAATAATTAAAGCAAAATAAGCCGACCCTGCTCGTGAGAGCTTACAATCTACAATGAGGTGGGGGAGATACAAAGTACAGGTGTGTATATATAATGGTGCATTTCCAATGATGGTCCAGCCATCTTGAGGGAGTGAGGCATGGATGGAGATAGTGAATGGGCTCCACATACACACTTAAACATAGAACGACTTTGGTTATTGAATGTGATAGGCCACTCTGAACAAATGTGTTTTGAGGGAGCGCCTGAAACCAGGCAAATTGTGGATAGTCCTAATTTCTTGTGGTAGAGCATTCCAGAGGATTTGCGCAGCGCGGGAGAAGTCTTGGATTCGGGAGTGGGAGGTACGGATTACTGCAGAGGTTAGTCGAAAGTCATTTGCAGAGCGCAGCAGTCGGTTAGGCCGATAGATAGAAATGAGGGAGGAGATGTAGGGGGTGCTGCACTGTGGGAGAGCTTTGTGGGTGAGAACCAGTACTTTGAATTGGATCCTATAATGAATGGGCAGCCAGTGTAAGGACTGGCGAAGAGCGGACGCGTCCGAGTACCGATTAGCCAGATGGATGACCCTGGCTGCTGCATTAAGGATGGACTGGAGAGGGATAGTCGAGTAATGGGGAGGCCAAGTAATAGAGCATTGCAGTAGTCCAGGCGGGAGTGGATCAATGCTACAGTGAGGGTTTTTGTTGTTTCCATGGTGAGAAAAGATTCTAGAGATGTTCTTTAGGTGTAGACGGCAAATATCTAACAAACAGGTCATGCTGGAGAGACTTGCACCTACTGCCACTCAGGGTCTTCAGCTCCTTTGTGAGAAACTAATGTTTGGCCAGCCAGTATATCAAATAAAGTTCATGAGAAATGGGAACTGTGGTTGCTTCACTTTTGGTACTGGGTGCTAATACCAAACCATGGTGTGCCATTCAATGGATATTCCTGGCTGGTTGGAGACAAGCTCATTCCCACAGAAAAGTACCAGAAAGCTAAGGAGATGGTGGCCTCTCTCAACATGAAGGAGTTTGCTCGTTGTCTAGGAGACCGACCACCCCTGCTGTGTACCTTGTCAACGTTGTGTTGAAGCTTGCAAGGATTAAGAGGTTACAGTGGTAAGTCTGGTTTTTACTAAAGATCTGCTGTGTATTATAGTTTTTATGTTTTAAAAAAAAAATTATCTTAGGAATGTTAAATAAATTTCTTTTTTTTTTTTAAATACAATGTATCTTATGAATGTTAAATAATTTTTTTTTTTTTTTATAAAATAAAATGTATCTTATGAATGTTAAATAATTTTTTTTTTTTTTTATAAAATAAAATGTATCTTATGAATGTTAAATAACTTTTTTTTTTTTTTTTATCAGGTATTTGATCTACCGTAGCTAGTTGCTGATCATTGACTCTACATCCCTTTCCCCAGAATGTTACTCGGGTTATGGGGAGAAAATCACCGCTATTCCAGACTGATTTCATGTTAATGTGTCTGGCTTTTACACAGCACACAGCACTTGATGTTAGTTTATCTTTTTCCTAAATTATTTGTTACACTGCCCTTCTCACATTTTATTTGCACTTTTTTTTAAGCACAAGTTTTTTTTACACTTCCTTGTTCTGTAAGTAGGCTTAATGGTTAAATGTTTTATACTAGATGTAAATATGTAACATGTAAATTTTATATTAAGATTTTGCAAATTATTAGGTCCACACCATCAGGCTCTTTCGTCCCCTCTCCTCAGAGTAGCGGTAATATATCGGACCCAGGCTCGCCCACACAGTTCCTTGACCACTTCTCTGCCTGGCTGCCGCACTTTCATGTCCTCAGAAGTACCAACCCTTATCCTTGGAGACTTCAACATCCCCATTAACAGCCCTACTTCCACACTCAAAACACATTTGTTCAGAGCGGCCTATCACATTCACTAATCAAAGTCATTCTACGTGTAACTGTGTGTGTGTGTAGCCCATTCACTATCTCCATCCATCCCTCACTCCCTGAAAATGGCTGGACCATCATTGTAAATACACCATTGTATATAAACAGCTGTACTTTGTAGCTCCCCCTCCTCATTGTAGATTGTAAGGTCTCACGAGCAGGGGCGGCTTATATTGCTTTCATTATTGTATTGTTAACGTTGTCACTTATGACTTGTGTTATGAAACTGTTAAACTGTACAGCGCTGCGTAATCTGTTGGCGCTATATAAATAAAGATTATTATTATAGAGGCCCACTCAGTAGTGGTGAAGTGAACGGCGCAAATTGCGAGTTGATTGCGACTGATGCAGCTGATACTCCATTACTGCTGGCTGCTGCTCACACAACCGCTCCAACATATGTAACGTGGAATTCCACTGGTGGGTACGTCACATATGATGCGATGTTCAGAAGGCAAAATCTGCGTTGCAGAGCTGCAATGCGCGATCTGGCCATGGTGGAACGTCGCAAGTTAGCGCACTGTATGCGGACCTTGTGCAGCAGTGCATCAAGATCCGGATAGTCCCTCAAAAAAACTCTGGACGACCAAGTTGAGCACATGTGCCAGACATGGTATGTGAGTGACGTTGCCTAGGCCCAGACCTGCCACCAGATTTCGGCCATTGTCACACACTACCAAGCCTGGCTGGAGATTCGCTGGCAAAATACACATGTCGCTCTCTTGCTTTATGGCATTCCAGAGCTCCAGAGCTTCCCATGGAAATTAATTTCAGGACGGCCTGTTGACGTTTGGCCACGTCTGTGCTCATATCGGTCAACAGGCTCGCTGTCTGGGTGTTATGTTTGACACCAATCTCTCCTTCACCTCCCATATACAATCTGTTGCCCGCTATTGCCGCCTACACCTAAAGAACATCTCTCCCGAATCCAAGACTTCTCCCGCGCTGCGCCAATACTGTGGAATGCTGTACCCCAAGAAATTAGAACTATCCACAATTTGCATGTTTTCGGGCGCTCACTCAAAACACATTTCTTCATAGCGGCCTATCACATTCACTAATCAAAGTCATTCTATGTGTAAGTGTGTGTGTGTAGCCCATTCACTATCTCCATCCATCCCTCACTCCCTCAAAATGGCTGGGCCATCATTCTAAATACACCATTGTATATAAACACCTGTACTTTGTATCTCCCCCACATATTTGTAAATTGTAAGCTCTCACGAGCATGTGCGGATTATATTGCTTTCATTATTGTATTGGTAACGTTGTTACTTATGACTTGTGTTCTGAAACTGTTAAAACTGTAAAACGCTGCGTAATCTGTTGGCGCTATATAACTAAAGATTCTTATTAAGCGTTCACGGGTCCATGTGGAGGTAGACCGTGACGGCTCCTGCAATGATGTTTCTGAGGAACTGGAGAAGGAGGAGTCAATGTGTACAGACTTGATTCCCGCAATCCTTGTAGTTGCCTGAACACGTACAGCGCCACTCGCAAGATCTGTACCCGGCTCCACAACATTGACCCAATGGGCAGTAAGGGAAAAGTATCGTCCCTGGCCATGGGTACTGGTCCACGCAGCGGTGGTCAGGTGGACATTGCTACTGACGGAGTTTAGTAGCGCATGTTTAATTTTAACCTCAACAACATGCTTTGCAGACCAGGGACGGCTTGCCTGCTGAAATAAAATCAGCTTGGCACATTGTATTGTGGGACTGCCAATGCCATTAAGTTCCATAAACTGTCAGTCTCCACCAGCCTGAATGACAGCATTTCAAGGGACAGGAGTTTTGCAATGCCAGCATTCAGAGCCTGTGCTCGTGGATGGTTTGCCGAGATTGGGCCTACACCCGATACGCCACAACCTGACACCCACAGATAAACAAGCCATAAAATCTCTGAAAGATAACCCCAACATTATTATTAAACCAGCAGATAAGGGGGTGCTATCGTTATTATGAATAAGACCCAATCTATTGCCGAAATTCATAGACAACTGTCAGTTAACCTAACCTACAGACAACTCAATTGTGACCCTACATTTTACATCTGTCAAAAATTGATCGTATCCTGACAAAAAAATCTTTAATTGATCACCATAGACTGTAAGACTATGACATTCCTTAATATTCAATACCCCATCACCCTGTTTTCTACACACTCCCAAAAATCAACAAAAAACTACATTATCCACCCGCATACCCTAGAGGGATAATTCTCCGTGTTCTACAGTATCACCCAAATGTTTAACATGTTGCCTAATTCCTATGTATATATATTCTTCACCCTATGTATATATTGTATATCTTGTATATATTATACATTGTCATTGACTGTAAATTTTTCTATCTCTTCCAGCGACTATTTGATAAAGGCCACTGCGTTGCCCAAAACGTCAGTCAGTAGTCTCATAGCTATTTGTCACGCTGTCTAGCAGATGTATAAATATATAATGTCAGTAATCTATCAAGTGGAACAACATTCTATATAACATATAAATAGGTAACATTAACATGTATATATAGCATAGTATTACCTGACATAATAACCTGAAGGTCAACACTGAATCCTTTTCACGCTGTCTCTGGATAGAGGTGGACCGGGGTCTAAGCTGACCCTAAAACTGGGGTCCTGACTAGTCCCTCTACCTGGAGGTACTGTTAATGGTACAGAGGTCCAGGCCACCAGCGTAAACCCTGTCTCCTATAAATCCCTCACCACTGTAATCTAGTCCTTAGAAGGACCCTGATTACCAACATAGGGAATGGACAGGTAAAGGTTAACAAACAGTATAGACAAACGAGACAGACAGGGGATAACGTAAATACTGTCTTGCATACAACAATAAAACACAGAGGGAACACCAAAGGTCTAGGAGATAAACTATAAGCAAGGAAAGGAGAAACAACAAAAGAGCTCTTAGCTTAAGTCTTCTCAGAACCGATCCTATCTGCAGTCTGTATGAATGCTTTCACCGGCATCTAACACCCAGACTGGCAGGGATATAAAGGAAGCTAATTAACATAATCAAAAGCAGCCGGGCGAGGCTGGACCTAGTCTTAGCAAAGAGCTAGGTAAAATTAACTCTCTCATTACCAAACACAAAGTAACAGCAACTCAGCTGCGAGAAGTCAGAATGTGCAATCGCGACGATCCTCGTGGCGATGCACCCATGACAGTACCCCCCCTTCTACGAGGGGCCTCCGGACCCTCAGGGCCAGTCTGCCCGGGTAAGTTGTGTGGAAGGTCCGAACCAATCGATCTGCGTTAACCTCCGACGCAGGGACCCACGTCCTCCTCAGGACCATACCCCTTCCAATGAACCAGGTACTGAAGGGACCGACGATTCAGACGTGAGTCAATGATCTTCAACACCTGAAACTCCAAGCTACCATTGACCACCACCGGAGGAGGAGGCAGAGGCAACGGTATAACTGGCGCCACGTACCTTTTAAGCAACGATTTGTGGAACACATTGTGGATTTTAAACATAGGAGGGAGGTCCAGACGAAATGCCACAGGATTAACTATAGAACTGATCCTGTATGGACCGATGAACCTGGGACCCAGTTTCCAGGAGGGAACCTTGAGTTTTATATTCTTGGTAGACAACCACACCAGATCGTTCACACCTAGGTCCGGACCAAACACTCTCCTCCTATCAGACCTCCACTTGTAACGGTTCCCCATAGCACTCAGACCATTCAGCACTCCTCTCCAAACTGAAGCAAGTGACGACGAGAATCGTTCCTCCTCAGGAACCCCAGATGGACGGGTTTGTGGGGTCTTAGAGCGAGCACAAACTCCACAGGACGTGACAAATTTTATTACCTCTTTATTTAAGTTAGGCCACCAAACCGGCGAGAAAGGAGATCCACAGTTGCTTTACTCCTGGATGTCCTGCTAAAGCAGAACTATGATGTGCCTCGATAACTTTTTGTCTTAACTGATTAGGAACAAACAGTTTCCCTGGAGGTCCTACAGGGGCGTCCCCCTGAGCCTCCAACACCTCCTCCTCAAGCTCAGAGCACACAGCCGACACCACCCCTCCTTCTGAAGGATAGGAAACCGGGTCATCCGTCATTCCGGCCCCTGGGAAACTACGAGATAAGGCATCAGGAAGCAATTTTATTGAGCAGTCATACGTGCGATGAGGAGGTAACTTTTGACACCCCTCCTCTGAGAACATCTCCCCAAAGTCCTCCAGAAAAGGAGGCAAAGTCCTAGGCACGACCGCACCGATGACCGTGTTCATGCAGTTATTCTTGCAAAATTCACCCCACTGGCTTATCTTTCTGGATTGCCAATCAATCACTGGGTTTATGTTTAGCCAACCAGGGAAGTCCCAACACAATAGGAGTAGGAAGACCCTCCAACACATAACAAGACAACTGTTCTTTATGTATTGCCCCTACTCGAAGGTCTATGTTATGAACAGCTTGTACAAAGCTACCTTGACCCAGAGGTCTGGCGTCAATAGAAAGTATAGGGATCGGTTTGGCCAATACACTCAGTTGCATACCTTGCACCTGGCAAACCGAGCGTCCACCATATTAGCCCCAGACCCACTATCAAGAAGAACAGAAATCCTCTCAACTCTCGCACCAACCACCACCTCCGCAGGCACGAGAAATTGAGACGGACCTGGGGACGAAATACCTACTCCCAGGTTGTCGTCCACCACACAACCTGGGATTAACAGTTTTTCGGTGACTTTTTTGCTCAATGAGGCATGGGAGGGCACCCCCCAACAAAATGTCCCTCTATCCCGCAGAAGAAACACCTTCTTGTCTTGCGGCGCACCGCCGATTCCCTCCTACAAAATGATGTCCCACCCAACTGCATAGGTTCCTCAGAACAGACCAGGGGAACCTCCATATAAGGGACTTTAGTAGTGGGTGGAGTAATAACAGGGGGCGGAGTTACCTCGCACCTCCCCCGAAGCCGTCTATCAATACGAATAGCAAGGGCCATAGCAGCCTCCAGTGACGGAGGAGAATCATACTGAGCCAAAACATCTTTTAATTTGTCAGATAACCCTTGACAAAACTGGCTCCTAAGAGCTGGGTCATTCCACTGAGTATCTGTGGCCCATCTACGGAACTCAGAAGAAAAATTCCTCCGCCGGACGATCTCCCTGCTGTATCCTACGTAACTTCGTTTCAGCAAGGGAGACCCGATCCGGGTCATCATACACCAGACCCAGGGCAGCAAAAAATCGATCTACTGACTGGAGGGCCGGGGAGCCCGGGGAAGAGAGAACGCCCAGGATTGAGGGTCCCCTTGTAAGAGCGAGATGACAATTCCCACCCTCTGCTCTTCACTCCCTGATGACCGAGGCCGTAGCCGAAAGTATAATTTACATGCCTCCCGGAAGGTAAAAAATTTGTCCCGCCCACCAGTGAACCTGTCCGGGAGAGCAACCTTAGGTTCAGATCTGGTTTGCTCCGGGGGGGACAAAACCTTGGACTTAATGTCCGTAAGCTCCATGGACAACTTCTGCAACTGCAGGGCAAGCTGGCTACTGGATCCATGGTAGCTGGGGAGAATCTTTAGTATGGCCGGTGAAAATGTCACGCTGTCTAGCAGATGTATAAATATATAATGTCAGTAATCTATCAAGTGGAACAACATTCTATATAACATATAAATAGGTAACATTAACATGTATAATAGCATAGTATTACCTGACATAATAACCTGAAGGTCAATACTGAATCCTTTTCACGCTGTCTCTGGATAGAGGTGGACCGGGGTCTAAGCTGACCCTAAACTGGGGTCCTGACTAGTCCCTCTACCTGGAGGTACTGTTAATGGTACAGAGGTCCAGGCCACCAGCGTAAACCCTGTCTCCTATAAATCCCTCACCACTGTAATCTAGTCCTTAGAAGGACCCTGATTACCAACATAGGGAATGGACAGGTAAAGGTTAACAAACAGTATAGACAAACGAGACAGACAGGGGATAACGTAAATACTGTCTTGCATACAACAATAAAACACAGAGGGAACACCAAAGGTCTAGGAGATAAACTATAAGCAAGGAAAGGAGAAACAACAAAAGAGCTCTTAGCTTAAGTCTTCTCAGAACCGATCCTATCTGCAGTCTGTATGAATGCTTTCACCGGCATCTAACACCCAGACTGGCAGGGATATAAAGGAAGCTAATTAGAACATAATCAAAAGCAGCCGGGCGAGGCTGGACCTAGTCTTAGCAAAGAGCTAGGTAAAATTAACTCTCTCATTACCAAACACAAAGTAACAGCAACTCAGCTGCGAGAAGTCAGAATGTGCAATCGCGACGATCCTCGTGGCGATGCACCCATGACACTATTTTCTTTTTTCACATCAAGTGTGCAATAAAAATTTCAAATTTAACCATGACATATGCAGTTAAACTTGTTCAGTGATTCTCTATAGACTGTACATCTTCAGTGTGTCTTTGTAACTCAACTACGTGTTTTCTCCGCACATGTTTACACATATTTGTGGTATTGAGGTTACTGACACTTTACCTCTTTTTACTTTTTGATTACACAGCTTGCATTTGACATAGCAAATATCATCTGCAAGTGTGTGAAAAAAGGACCACGCAGTGCAAGTCCTGGGAGCGTCCGTTTAGACTTTTGTAAGAGAAATCCGAACAGGTGCTAAAATGGAGGCTACAGGCAACAGAGTATGCAACCTAACTCTCCCTCCTGTTTGTACCGTTGGGGCAATCGCTTCCTCAGAGCTGCTACCACCACCTTCCTGTTCCTCACGCCATGTTGGGTCTTGGACCTCATCATCTCCACTAACCTCTTCCAACACCTGCTGCTGTTGGGTGGTCTGGCCACCACCATGCTCAACAGAAACTGGCACCTGAGTCTCATCATCATCAGATGCGTTCTGCGGTGTGCTGACCATCGGCACTGTCTCACCCGCCTCTTCAGATTCAGAGAGACACAGCTGTTGCGCATCACTGCATGCTCCCTCTTCTTCACATTCCAGAATGCTGCTTGGCTGTGCCCCTGTTTGCAAACCAACAGAAGCAGAGACTCAGAAGCAGAGACTCAGATGCAGAGACTCAGAAGCAGAGACTCAGCTGGCTCCTGTACACAACTCTCTGACTGACTGGGCAATTTGGCAGGCGGTGAAGAGAGAGATGGTTGATCAACAGTGCTGTGTTCCTGAGAGGAGGTGGAAGCAATTGAAGTCGATGCATTGGACCCTGGGCTCCAACACCGCCAGTTGTTGCCTGTAAGTGCTGTTAGCACAGTCAACACTTGCTCCTGTGTTACTGGGGTTGAGTAATGGCAGCTGTTCCCTGCTGTGTGTACGACAAAAAGTCATGCTGCCTCCACCCTGTCCTCCTCTCATCCCTGGGCTCCAACACCGCCAGTTGTTGCTCGGAAGTAATTGGCACGGGTACTGACTCATGCCCACCCTGGTTACAGCACCACAGCTGTTTGCTGGCAGTGTCAACGTAAATTAGCCTCCAATAAGTTGTCCTGTCATGTTGCATTCCGGTTATCCGACTCTATGGTGCCTGCAATTTAGGTGATTCCTATGTGTGCTGTGGGATATGTAAATAAAGGCTCTTTCCGTTGTGAAAATAGGACAAGCACCCACTGTAGGACTGTGTGATTTGGTAACTGCAGACGGCTTGCGGCCTGTCAACTTACATTTTCATGGGTGCCTTATGGTACCCGTCCGAGTTCCAGTACCGTCAGCTGGTTCTCCACAGTGCCTTTGGCCTAGGTGCCTCCATCTCGGTATCCGAGTTCCTGCAATGTCTGCTTGTCCTTGGTAGTGCTTTGGAGCACAGGTACCTCCTGCTTAGTAACCGTGTCCCAGTAACGTCAGCTGGTCCTCGGTTGTGCCATTGGCTCTTTTCCTTCTGCTGCCCCTCCGGGTTCCAGCACAGTCAGCTGGTCCTCGTTACTTGCATTGGCTCTTGTACCTTCTGCTACCCGTCGGGGTTCCAGTGCCGTCAACTGGTTCTCCGCAGTGCCTTTGGCCTAGGTGCCTCCATCTCGGTATCCGAGTTCCTGCAATGTCTGCTTGTCCTTGGTAGTGCTTTTGAGCACAGGTACCTCCTGCTTAGTAACCGTGTCCCAGTAACGTCAGCTGGTCCTCGGTTGTGCCATTGCCTCTTTTCCTTCTGCTGCCCCTCCGGGTTCCAGCACAGTCAGCTGGTCCTCGTTACTTGCATTGGCTCTTGTACCTTCTGCTACCGTCGGGGTTCCAGTGCCGTCAACTGGTTCTCCGCAGTGCCTTTGGCCTAGGTGCCTCCATCTCGGTATCCGAGTTCCTGCAATGTCTGCTTGTCCTTGGTAGTGCTTTGGAGCACAGGTACCTCCTGCTTAGTAACCGTGTCCAGTAACGTCAGCTGGTCCTCGGTTGTGCCATTGGCTCTTTTCCTTCTGCTGCCCCTCCGGGTTCCAGCACAGTCAGCTGGTCCTCGTTACTTGCATTGGCTCTTGTACCTTCTGCTACCCGTCTGGGTTCCAGTACCGTCAACTGGTTCTCCGCAGTGCCTTTGGCCTAGGTGCCTCCATCTTGGTATCCGAGTTCCAGCAAGTCTGCTGGTCCTTGGTAGTGCTTTGGAGCACAGGTACCTCCTGCTTAGTAACCGTGTCCCAGTAACATCAGCTGGTACAAGGTTGTGCTACAAATACAAGATACAGAACAAGAGACACAAGAACAATAAGCAGAAGATCTAAAAGCAGAAGAACATGAAGTATAAGACCAAAATGAAGAACAAAATATATGCTGTAAATTAGAAGCAGAAGAAGACTAAGCAGTGTATGGGGGTGAGTCCGTTCCTCCTCGTGGTGCCCTGGTAAATGCCTGATGCGGCAGGCTAAACTGAACACGGACAAATACTGTTGTAATTTAAATCTTTTGTGGCAGCAAGAAGGGAACGATGAAAAAATCATACTTTTACAGATTACAAGTACAGGAATCTATGTCACAAATAAGAATATGATGAAGAAGATGAAGGACTATAATATGAAGAAGAATAATAGTTTAAAAAGAACAATATGAGTAATGTTAACAAAAAGATGAAAAGCAAGAAGTTTTAGAAGAAGATAAAGAAGGTGAAGATGAAGAATAATTTGATGACAAAGATGATGCTGCTGAAGATTATGAAGGAGAAAGTGTGGCAAAAGTTAAAAAGGTGAAGAGCATGGAAGTGTGAAACATACATATTTGCCAAAATAGAAAAAAGGTTAACAACATTGTCAATTTCTTCGTCAATCCAAACGTATTTCCTAAAAAAAAAATTAATGCTATTCCATTGGATTGGGTTAAACATCTATGCCTTTAATGTCTCCTCAACCTCCCCCAATACATTCTACATTACTCTTTGTTGTTTTCCTTCATGTACAATTAACCTACAAGGCAAGAATGGGTTTTTTTTAATTTTGATATTTTGTTCCCATAGACTTACATTGGACTTCCGGTATCGGTATCGGGTATCGCCGATATTTTTTGGGTATCGGCGATACCATTCCGATACTTTTGGATATCAGAAAGTATCGCTCAACTCAAGTGCCTACACATCTCAACCATGCGGACCAGGCTACCAGATTTGTTGCTGCCAATCGCCTCAAAGACACGATTTGGTTTACAGGCCCTGAGTTTTTGTGTAGGTCATTGCCAAACATGACAGAAACGTCCTTGTTTGAACTAGTAGATCCACATGCTGACGTTGAAATTCGCCCTCAAGTGTCTGCGTTACATACTGAAACTTTGAAGCGCCACCTGGGATCTCAGCGATTCAGTAGGTTCTCTACTTGGAATTCACTTGTTCGTGCCATCGCCTGCCTGACCCACATAGCTCAGTCTTACAAGGCAACCTCACCAACAAAAAAGGAAAGTTGCACAGGTTGGCATCATTGTAAACATGTCCACACAGCTCTCGATCTAGAGCAGTCAAAGAATATAATTATCCGAGCTGTACAACGGGAAAACTATGCCAGAGAAATTGACTGTGTAATCAATCAAAGACCAATACCAAAAGATAGTGTTCTGAGGAAACTCGACCCAGTCATGGATGGAGACGGTCTCTTAAGAATAGGAGGACGCCTTAAAGAGGCAAAAATAGGTTCGGCAGAGAAACATCCGTGATAGTTTCTGGACAACATCACATAGCTACTCTGCTTGTTCAACATTATCACGAGTAGAGTTGAGCATTCCGATACCGCAAGTATCGGGTATCGGCCGATATTCGCTGTATCGGACTTTAGATACTTGGTTCCGATATTTTCCATATATCGTATACCGGAATCGGAAGTTCCCATAATTCTTTGAGAGGCAATGTGATTTTAGTCAGCCAATGAGGAATCCTAAGAAGTGTGGGCACATCCTGTACTGCTGCGGTCATGTTAACTAATGGCATGGCTGTGATTGGATGCTGAAATGATGTCAGAATGCACTATAAAAGGCGCCGCCGCCATTTTAGCGTCACTGTGCTGTGAATTCAGATAGGGACAGAACGCTGCTCTGCTGACTCTGAGGAACAGTTAGAGATTGCGATTTTGTGTACTGTGCTTTAGGCAGGCTAGTTTACCAACCGCTGTGTAAAGCTTCCTTTTGCCTTGCAGTGTTGTTTTCACAGCTCTGCAAGGTGTGTGTGTGAGAGTGCAGGTGACGCTGCAGTTTGCTCTGCATCCAACGCTGTTTGTAGGCATCTGCACGTGTCACTCACAGACTTATTTTTTTCTTTAGTGTAATTCTTGCTGCTCCATTCAATTGAAATTATAGTGTGACGTGCTTCCATCCGTATCCAATACATTGGTTGCAAACACTATAGAAGTACAGAAAGGAGCCTTTCACAGATAGTGAACAGTTGTGTTTCAGTGTTCACTGCAGTCTGTGAGGTTTTTTTTTTTTTTTTTTAAATGCAGATCACGCTCCAGTTACTTCTTCAACTAATGCTGCGTGTACTCTGCTGAGCGTGTGTCACTGCCTCATCCTTGTCATTTTTCTAAAATTGTTGCTGCTCCATTCTATTGAAAAAAACTAAAATCTATGACTGTGACGTGCTTCCATCCTGATACAATACATTGCTTGCAAACACTATAGAAGTACACAAAGGAGCCTTTCACAGATAGTGAACAGTTGTGTTTCAGTGTTCACTGCAGTCTGTGATTTTTTTTTTTGAGTGCAGATCACGCTCCAGTTACTTCTTCAACTAATGCTGCGTGTACTCTGCTGAGTGTCTGTCACTGGCTCATCCTTGTCATTTTTCTAAAATTGGTGCTGCTTTATTCTATTTTAAATTTACTAAAATCTATTAGTGTGACGCTCTTCCATCAAAATACAATACATTGCTTGCAAACATAATAGAAGTCCACAAAAAGGCCTTTCACAGCAAGTGAACAGTTGTGTTCAGTGTTCACTCTAGTCTGAGGTTTAAATTTTTGGTAGGAGTGTAGATCCCGCTCCACTTACTTCAACCACCGCTGCATGTACTCTGCTGAGTGTCTGTCACTGGCTCATCCTTGTCATTTTTCTAAAATTGGTGCTGCTTATTCTATTTTAAATTTACTAAAATCTATTAGTGTGACGCTCTTCCATCAAAATACAATACATTGCTTGCAAACATATAGAAGTCCACAAAAAGCCTTTCACAGCAATTGAACAGTTGAGTTCAGTGTTCACTCTAGTCTGAGGTTTAAATTTTTGGTAGGAGTGTAGATCCCGCTCCACTTACTTCAACTCACGCTGCGTTACTCTGCTGAGTGTCTGTCACTGGCTCATCCTTGTCATTTTTCTAAAATTGGTGCTGCTTTATTCTATTTTAAATTTACTAAAATCTATTAGTGTGACGCTCTTCCATCAAAATACAATACATTGCTTGCAAACATAATAGGAGTCCACAAAAGGCCTTTCACAGCAAGTGAACAGTTGTGTTCAGTGTTCACTCTAGTCTGAGGTTTAAATTTTTGGTAGGAGTGTAGATCCCGCTCCACTTACTTCAACCACCGCTGTGTGTACTCTGCTGAGTGTCTGTCACTGGCTCATCCTTGTCATTTTTCTAAAATGGTGTGCTTTATTCTATTTTAAATTTACTAAAATCTATTAGTGTGACGCTCTTCCATCAAATACAATACATTGCTTGCAAACATAATAGAAGTCCACAAAAAGGCCTTTCACAGCAAGTGAACAGTTTGTTCAGTGTTCACTCTAGTCTGAGGTTTAAATTTTTGGTAGGAGTGTAGATCCCGCTCACTTACTTCAACCACCGCTGCGTGTACTATGCTGAGTGTCTGTCACTGGCTCATCCTTGTCATTTTTCTAAATTGGTGCTGCTTTATTCTATTTTAAATTTACTAAAATTATTATAGTGTGACGCTTTTCCCATCAAAATACAATAGATTGCTTGCAAACATAATAGAAGTCCACAAAAGGCCTTTCACAGCAAGTGAACAGTTGTGTTCAGTGTTCACTCTAGTCTGAGGTTTAAATTTTTGGTAGGAGTGTAGATCCCGCTCCACTTACTTCAACCACCGCTGCGTGTACTCTGCTGAGTGTCTGTCACTGGCTCATCCTTGTCATTTTTCTAAATTGGTGCTGCTTTATTCTATTTTAAATTTACTAAAATCTATTAGTGTGACGCTCTTCCATCAAATACAATACATTGCTTGCAAACATAATGAAGTCCACAAAAAGGCTTTCACAGCAAGTGAAACAGTTGTGTTCAGTGTTCACTTAGTCTGAGGTTTAAATTTTTGGTGGAGTGTAGATCCCGCTCCACTTACTTCAACCACCGCTGGTGTACTCTGCTGAGTGTCTGTCCCTGGCTCATCCTTGTCATTTTTCTAAAATTGGTGCTGCTTTATTCTATTTTAAATTTACTAAAATCTTTTTAGTGTGACGCTCTTCCATCAAAATACAATACATTGCTTGCAAACATAATAGAAGTCCACAAAAGGCCTTTCACAGCAAGTGAACAGTTGTGTTCAGTGTTCACTCTAGTCTGAGGTTTAATTTTTGGTAGGAGTGTAGATCCCGCTCCACTTACTTCAACCACCGCTGGTGTACTCGCTGAGTGTCTGTCCCTGGCTCATCCTTGTCATTTTTCTAAAATTGGTGCTGCTACATTCAATTTCAAATAATTAAAATCTATTAGTGTGACATGCTTCCATCCGTATCCAATATATTGGTTGCAAAGAATATAGAATTACACAAAGAGGGCTTTCACAGCTATTGAACAGTTGTGTGAAGTGTTCACTGTAGTCTGAGGTTTTCAGGTATTATTATATTTACTTGTATGCTTTTATTTAAAAGCCAAGAACAATGAAGGCAAACATTCGCACTGCAGCTGTTGTCAAGTTCAACCCACATTATGCACTTCCAACATTGCAGCTTTTGAGGCATGATGTGAGTTTGATTTGCCTAAGTTATGGAGTGACAAATGGCTCAGGGAACAAAACATAGAGATTTTGGGTCCATGGGCTGGAAACTCCCAGATCTTAATCCATTGAGAACTTGTGGTCAATCATCAGAGATGGGTGGACAAACAAAAATTAAAAATTCTGACAAAATGAAAGCATTGATTGTGCAAAGAATGGACTGCTATCAGCCAGGATTTGGTCCAGAAGTTGATTGAGAGCATGCCATGGAGAATTGCAGAGGTCCTGAAGAAGAAGGGTCAACACTGTTAAAATTAGACTTGCTGCATTAACTCATTCTAACTGTCAATATAAGCTTTTGTTACTCATATGTTTGCAATTATGTTTCTGTCTGTGATAAAAAAAATCTGTCAAACACACATAAAAACCAGAGGGCAGCAGATCATGTGAAAATATCATATTTGTGTCATTATCAAAAACTTTTGGCCATGACTGTACAGTTCAGGTGGTAGAAAGATGAACATAACAGGATAATGTATAACGTTGCCAACCAGTTATTTAATCGGAAAACAGGACAGGCAAATTCATGCGTGATCCATGCCTTGTTCATTTTCAGCAAAGTAAGCCGGTCTACATTATCGGAGGATAGTCGCATGCGACGGTCTGTTAGTACACCACTGAAGCACAAAAGACGCGCTCCGATAATACACTGTCAGCAGGGCAAGCCAGCACCTCCAATGCATACTGGCTAAGCTCTGGCCATGTATCCAGCTTAGAGACTCAAAACTTGAATGGGGAAGAGCCATCTGGGAGTACACTGAGAGGGCAAGACATGTCGTCTGTCACCATCTTACGTAAACGTTGCCTCCTGCTGACTGGAGCCGTCTCGGATGGTGTAGACATTGGTGGCGCTGCCACAAAACTTCACCACATTTGGAACTACTGGTCTTGCCCTGTGCAGAGGCGCTGCTTGTGCTCCCTCTTGTTGCAGAGCTGTCTCCACTGCCTCGACGCACAGGCTGCTTTGTAAAGCAGTAGCAGCAGCAGTGCTCTCGGCTGGAATGGAGAACATTATGGATTCCGACAAGCTTACAACCTGCAATGATCCTCAGTGTACTCAACCATCGTACGACAGCTCTACCCTTTCCTATTGCATTCTCACCCATCCTGCAGACTGTTACAACCTCATGCATGTTTTGCAATATATTTTAAATTTTATTTTAGGTTATTTGTTTCTTGTTTTTTGTTATGTTTTTAATTATGTACATTAACTGTATCCTCCTGTGTTCCCTTGCCTTCCACAAACACCGCCCCATCCCCCCTTCATCACGACTCATACACATGAGCCCCTCCATACTTCCCTCTCCCATGTACAGTTCCCATGCACTCATCCACCTTCCTGAGAAACCTCAGCCCATCTAGCCGAAACACATCACTGAAAAAACCAACTTACAACACCAACAACTACCTGCTCTTTATCTTCCTACTCCTATTGATTTCAGGGGACATCCCCCCAACCCGGTCCCCCACCCCCAACCCAATCCCTCCTCATATCGAACCAAATAACTTTTAATATTTTGCCCCCCCTTCCCTTTTTTTTAACTTCCCTTTGGGGTCCACGGTCGCGAAAAACTAACCTTCCTGCACAATCTTTTGAACAACTCTCCCCTTTTTGGGCCCCCTGACTAAACCCCTGGATTCGGTTTGCACTTTCCCCCTCCTGCCATTTCCCTTGGGGCTTATATTCCACTTCCCCCCGGCCCTCAAACACCCCGGTGGTGGGCGGCTATTGTCCCCACATGCCTTTCCGGTTTACCCCCAATTCTCATTCATTCCCTTTTTTTTTGGGCCCCCATCTGTTTTTTCGCCCCTCTCCCCGGTAGCGGTATATATGGAAACCCCCCCCAAATTTCTTTGTAAGTGTTGTTGTGTCCCCTTCCCTTCTCCACCTCCCCCCCCCCTCAAAATGGCGGCCCCATCATTTAAATAACCTTGTTTTAAAAACCCCCTGTATTTTTGTGCCCCCCACCTATTGTAATTGTAGCTTCAAGGCGGGGCGGCTTCTATTGTTTTAAATTTTTATTGTTAACGTTGTTATTTATTTGGTGTTCTGAAATTTTAAAACGAAAAGCGCGCGAATCGTTTGCGCTTAAAAAAAGATTATTATATTTTTTTAAAGTGTTAAATGGCCCCGTGGGGTGACCTGAGGCTCCCCCCAATGTTTTGGGACGGGGGTAGGGGAGGGTAATGTGTCAGACTTGATTCGCAAACCTTGGGAGTTGGTGAACAGTACAGCGCCCTCCAAGATCTGTCCCGGTACACAACATTGACCCAAGGGGGGTGAGGGAAAGGATCGCCCTGGCCTGGGCTGGCCCACGTCGGTGGCAGGTGGACATTGCTACTGACGAATTTAGTGCGCATGTTTAATTTTTTCCCGCAAGTTTTTGCCCCCGGGACGGCTTGCCTGCTGAAATAAAAGGCTTGGCACATTGTTGTGGGACTGCCCCCCTTTGTTCGGAACCCCCTTCGTGTCCCCACCTGAAAAAAAGCGTTTAAAGGGACAGGAGTTTGCAAGCCGCATTGGGCCTGTGCTCGTGGATGGTTTGCCGAGTATGGCCGTCTTTTATCCCTGCCTGTGGTACCGAGGGGTTTTTTTGGGGCCCCGGTGGTGGGATGAAGGGAATTCTGCGTGGGGGGGAAAAACACTTTGTCTGGCAAAAATTGCCGAGGTTTTCCTGGCGTCCCTTTAGAAGCCGAACCCCCTGTGTGTCAGTGGAGGAAAAGGCTCCACACGACTGAGATGTGGGTGTGAGGGGGGGCCCAATCCCGTGGTCTTTGTAATCAAACGTGCTTGTACCCCATTTGCAATATTTCCCCCCCTTTTTTTACAAGCCCCCAACCCGCTGTATAGCTACTGAACCCCCCCCGATACTTTCCCTCCCTGGTTTTCCCCAACCCCCCTGTGATTGTAGCCCTGCGGGTGGGTCCTCTCTCTTCTTATGTGGTGCTTTTTTTGCTATGTTTCGTAATTGTCTTTTTGCCCTCTTCACAGTAAAGGCCGGAAAAATGGGGCTTTAAACTTTTTAAAAATAATAATTTTGGTATTGAGTTACGCACTTTTTTTTGTTTTTATTTGATTACACAGCTTCTTTACTAGCAAATTCATTCAAGGGGTTCAAAAAGGCCCCCGGCAAGTCCTGGGGGCCGTTTTTTACTTTTGGAAGAGAACGCCCAAAGGTTCCCCAAAATGGGGGGTCGCAACATCTGCAGTACTCTCCCCCCCCCCTGTTTTTTTCCTTGGGGGGAAAATTCTTCCCCCAAATGCTCCCCACCTTCCGTTCCTCACGCCTGTTGGGACTTGGACCTATTTTTTCCACACCCTCTTCCAAAAACCCCGCGTTGGGTGGTTGGGGCCCACCCCGCCAAAAAAAAATGGCCCTGAGTTATCATTAGACGTTCTGCGGTTGCTGAGCACGGCCTGGTCCCCGCCTCTTGATTTTTAGGACCAGCTTTGGCTCATGCATACTCCCTTTTTTTCCATTCCAGAAGTGCTTCTGGGCCCCTTTTTGCCAAAGATTTGAGAACGGGGCGGACTCAGCTGGATCCTGTCAGAACTGTTGACTTTCCTGGGAATTTGGTGGGGGTTTAAAAAGAAGGGGTTTCTCAACGTGCTGTGTTCCTGGAGGGGTGGAAGCAATTGAAAACGAGCATTGGTGCCTCCAACAAACGGCTTTTTAAATTTGGGTTTTTTCCCCAGCGGGGGGTACGCCACCCCCATAATGACTAAAGGAACCTCGGAAAAGCTGTTGCACACAACCTTGTCCTGTTTACTGGGGTTCAGTAATGTCGTGTTCCCCCTTCGTGACGCCAAAAAGTCATCTGCCTCACCCGTCCTCCCCTTTACCCGGGTCCAAAAACCCCCCGTTTTTGCTGGAATAATTGGCACGGGTACTGACTCCGCCCAGCCTGGTTCGAGACAGCTGTTTCTGGCATGTCACGTTAATTTGCCTCCCAAAAGTTGTCCCCTCGTGTTGCTTTGGGGTTTGCCCCCTTGGTGCCTGCATTTTGGTGGTTCCCCTTTTGTGCTGGGGAATCTAAAAAAGTCGTTTCCTTTTGGGGCAATAACAAGCACCCACTGGGATGTTATTGGTAATGCGGGGGGCTTTCGGCCCCTCAAATTTCATTTTCAGGGGCCATTTGGACCCGTCGAGTTCCGTACCGTCAGCTTTTTCCACAGGCCTTTGGGCCCCGGGCCTCCAGTTCGGTATTCGAGTTCCCGCAATGTTCTGGGGCCTTGGTGTGCTTTTGAGCACAGGTACCGCTTGTAATGTCCCAGTAACGTCAGGGGTCCTCGGTTTTCCATTGGCTCTTTTCCCTTTTGCTGCCCCCCGGGGTTTCCAGCCCGTATGGTCTCGTTCTTGCATTGGCTCTTTACCTTCTGCTACCCATCCGGGTTCCCGTACCTCAAAAAGGGTTTCCGC
>JARQOD010006602.1:0-42212 GCA_033576555.1 Oophaga sylvatica | reverse complement strand
GCTCTAAGGGTGGAGAGGGAGGATCTGTTCTAAGGGTTGAGAAGGGGATCTGCTCTAAGGGTGGAGAGGGGGGATCTGCGCCAAGTGGTGGAGAGGGGGGGGATCTGCTCTAATGGGTGGAGAAGGGGGATCTGCTCTAAGGGGTGGAGAGAGAGAGGATCTGATCTAAGGAGTGGAGAGGGGGATCTCCTCTAAGGGGTGGAGAAGGGGGATCTGCTCTAAGGGGTGAGAGGGGATCTGCTCTAATGAGTAGAGAGAGGGGGATCTGCTCTAAGGGGTGGAGAGGGAGGATCTGCTCTAAGGGGTGGAGAGGGGTCTGCTCTAAGGGTGGAGAGGGGGATCTGCTCTAAGGGGTGGAGAGGGAGGATCTGCTCTAAGGGGTGGAGAGGGGGGTCTGCTCTAAGGGGTGGAGAGGGGATCTGTCTAAGGAGTGGAGAGGAGGATCTGCTCTAAGGGTGGAGAGGGGGATCTGCTCTAAGGGGTGGAGAGGGGGATCTGCTCTAAGGGTGTGGAGAAGGGGATCTGCTCTAAGGGGTGGAGAGGGGGATCTGCTCTAAGGGGTGGAGAGGGGATCTGCTCTAAGGGTGGAGAAGGGGATCTGCTCTAAGGGGTGGAGAAGGGGGATCTGCTCTAAGGGGTGGAGAGAGGGGATCTCTCTAAGGGTGGAGAGGGGATCTGCTCTAAGAGTGGAGAAGGGGGATCTGCTCTAAGGGTGGAGAGGGGATCTGCTCTAAGGAGTTGAGGGGGGGATCTGCTCTAAGGGGTGGAGAGGGGGATCTGCTCTAAGGGGTGGAGAGGGGGATCTGCTCTAAGGGGTGGAGAGGGGGATCTGCTCTAAGGGGTGGAGAGGGGGATCTGCTCTAAGGGTGGAGAGGGGGATACTGCTCTAAGGGGTGGAGAGGGGGATCTGCTCTAATGGGTGGAGAGGGGATCTGCTCTAAGGGAGAGGGAGAGGAGGGGGATCTGCTCTAAGGGGTGGAGAGGATCTGGGGAGGGGTCTGCTCTAAGGGGTGGAGAAGGGGGATCTGCTCTAAGGGGTGGAGAGGGGGGATCTGCTCTAAGGGGTGGAGAGAGGGGGATCTGCTCTAAGGGTGAGAAGGGGGATCTGCTCTAAGGGTGAGGAGAGGGGATCTGCTCTAAGGGGTGAGAGTGGGGATCTGCTCTAAGGGGTGAGAGGGGATCTGCTTAAGGGTGGAGAAGGGGGATCTGCTCTATAGTGCTGGTATATTAGGTGGTATCTCTGTATATTACATGTAGTTTGAGTAGGATTGTTCTTATGATGATGAGATTGTCTTCTTGTATTTTAATGTACGTTGTATTCTCTGTATATATTACGATTGTATCTCTCTCTGTATATTACATTGTACTCTCTGTAATTACATTGTACGTTCTCTGTATATTACGTCTCTGTATATTAATTGTATTGTATATTACATTGTATCTCTGTATATTACATTGTACGTTCTCTGTATATTACATTGTATCTCTGTATATTACATTGTATTCTGATATACATTGTATCTCTGTAATTACATGTTCTCTGTATATTACATTGTATCTCTGTATATTACATTGTACCGTTCTCTGTATATTACATTGTACCGTTCTCTGTATATTACATTGTATCTCTGTATATTACATTGTACTCTCTGTATATTACATTGTATCTCTGTTTATATTTACATTGTACCGTTCTCTGTATATTACATTGTATCTTCTGTATATTACATTGTACTTCTCTGTATATTACATTGTACGTTCTCTGTATATTACTTGTATCTCTGTATATTACATTGTACTCGTTCTCTGTATATTACATTGTACCATTCTCTGTATATTACATTGTACCGTTCTCTGTATATTACATTGTATCTCTGTATATTACATTGTATCCGTTTCTTGTATATTATTACATTGTATCTCTTTATATTACATTGTACCTGTTCTCTGTATATTATTTGTATCTCTGTATATTACATTGTATCTCTGTATATTACATTGTACCGTTCTCTGTATATTACATTGTATCTCTGTATATTACATTGTACGTTCTCTGTATATTACATTGTATCTCTGTATATTACATTGTATCTCTGTATATTACATTTTGTATTCTGTTCTCTGTATATTACATTGTATCTCTGTATATTACATTGTATCTCTGTATATTACATTGTACCGTTCTCTGTATATTACATTGTATCTCTGTATATTACATTGTACTGTTCTCTGTATATTACATTGTATCTCTGTATATTACATTGTATCTCTGTATATTCACGTTGTATTCTTGATTTATTACATTGTACCGTTCTCTGTATATTACATTGTATCTCTGTATATTACATTGTATCCTCTGTATATTACATTGTATCTCTGTATATTACATTGTATCTCTTTATATTACATTGTACCGTTTCTCTGTATATTACATTGTATCTCTGTATATTACATTGTACCGTTCTCTGTATTTATCATTGTATCTCTGTATATTACATGTATCTCTGTATATTACATTGTATCTCTGTATATTACGTTGTATCTCTGTATATTACATTGTACCGTTCTCTGTATATTACATTGTATCTCTGTATATTACATTGTACTGTTCTCTGTATATTACATTGTATCTCTGTATATTACATTGTATCTCTGTATATTACGTTTATCTCTGTATATTACATTGTACCATTCTCTGTATATTACATTGTATCTCTGTATATTACATTGTATCTCTGTATATTTACATTGTATCTCTGTATATTACATTGTATCTCTTATATTACATTGTACCGTTCTCTGTATATTACATTGTATCTCTGTATATTACGTTGTATCTCTGTATATTACATTGTATCTCTGTATATTACATTGATCTGTATATACGTTGTATCGATATCATCGTACTGGTCATGTAATTACATTGTATCTCTGATATTATTTGTAACGTTCTTGTATTTACATTGTACGTTCTGTATATTACATTGTATCGTTTCTGTTGATCATTTACCGTTCTCTGTATATTACATTGTATCGTTCTCTGTATATTACGTGTATCTCTGTATAATTACATTGTATCTCTTATATTACATTGTATCTCTGTATATTACATTGTACCGTTCTACGTATATTACATTGAATCCAATGTATAATTACATTGTATCTCTGAATATTAAACTTGTATCTCTGTATATTACATTGGACAAGAAAAGGGGGAGAAGCCAGCGCCGCACATGGTCAAAATGAAATACATTAATGCATCTGCACATATTAGTTTCTAACTGTTTTTTTTAAAAATGAGACATTTGGCAAATAATTGATCAATTCTTTGAGCCACCCCGCCACGACAAGGCATTCTCATATGGGGCAGTCCTACTCTACGTTTTCTATTTTCGCTGTGCCATTACGGCCTCCTAAAAGATATTAAAAACAAGACTGCAAAAAAACTGCAAAAATAAGACTGCAAATAAACTGCAAAAGTACCTGAAGCATGCTGAATCACTCCCATGGTGCCAGTAAGGCAAGCACAGGTAAAAGCCGACCAGGTCCAAATGGACATTTCAGATCTGACCTCCACACTTGCCAAACCAGCAACCACAGATAAAGGGTGAAACAGGCCCAGACACAGGTGCACAATTACACAGAGCCTCAGGCAGGGCAGGGCTGCTGTATGTGTGTACAGCAGCCTAGGTCAATCACAAAAGAAAAAAAACAGATAAAATGGCATGTATAACCCGGCGCGCACGGCAACAAGTGGTGGTCAGCCACGTACCAATATCGAACAAGAAAAGGGGGAGAAGCCAGCGCCGCACATGGTCAAAATGAAATACATTAAGTGCATCTGCACATATTAGTTTCTAACTGTTTTTTTAAAAATGAGACATTTGGCAAATAATTGATCAATTCTTTGAGCCACCCCGCCACGACAAGGCATTCTCATATGGGGCAGTCCTACTCTACGTTTTCTATTTTCGCTGTGCCATTACGGCTTCCTAAAATATATTAAAAACAAGACTGCAAAAAAACTGCAAAAATAAGACTGCAAATAAACTGCAAAAGTACCTGAAGCATGCTGAATCACTCCCATGGTGCCAGTAAGGCAAGCACAGGTAAAAGCCGACCAGGTCCAAATGGACATTTCAGATCTGACCTCCACACTTGTCAAATCACCAACCACAGATAAAGGGTGAAACAGGCCCAGACACAGGTGCACAATTACACAGAGCCTGAGGCAGGGCAGGGCTGCTGTATGTGTGTACAGCAGCCTAGGTCAATCACAAAAAGAAAAAAACAGATAAAATGGCATGTATAACCCGGCGCGCACGGCAACAAGTGGTGGTCAGCCACGTACCAATATCGAACAAGAAAAGGGGGAGAAGCCAGCGCCGCACATGGTCAAAATGAAATACATTAAGTGCATCTGCACATATTAGTTTCTGTTTTTTTAAAAATTAGACATTTGGCAAATTGTTGTGAATGGACTTGAAATGAGTTCTGAGCAGAGGCTCCCTCTGGTGGTTACAAGCGGTACTGGACTGTCCAGTAAAGATTGTGAGGAGTGGGAATCAGGTGTTACTGACTGGTCTTATATAAGCGAGTCGCCTTCCCATCAGGGTTGCCGGTGATCAATTGTTCTGGTCTCAATCCTTGAGTTCTGTTTCCTTTGTAGCCTGCTGTGTTGCGTCTGCATCTCCTGCTAACAGATAAGACATTTTCTTCTTTTTGTTTTTGTGCTTGATTTTTGCATTTTGTCCTGCACTTCTGTGGGGCCTTCAGGGTCCCTCCGGGGGCTTTTGCCCTCTCAGTTTAGTTCAGCCACTGATGTTTGTACTTTTGCTTTTTCCAGTTTTTTCAGTGGCTGCTGTTTTGATTTTGTTACACCAGAGAACTAATTTAGGTGGTAGAGGTCGTGTGATCTCAGGTGATTTTGAAATTAGTAGAGTTGGTGCTTTTCAGGGTTTTTTGGGATTGCAGTAAGTGCCCTTCCTATCCTTTTCTATTTAGGTAGTTTGGGCCCCAACGTTTGCTCATACTATTTTCTGTCTGTGTCAGTATTTCATCTTGTCTAACCGCCATTACATGTTTGGGGGCTTCCTATGTTCTTTGGGGATCTGCTCCGGGGCAGATAGCTTTCCTCTTTCTATCTTTAGGTGTAGTTAGTTTCTCAGGCTGTGACGAGGCGTCTAGGACCAACGTAGGAACGCTCCACGGCTGCCTCTAGTTGTGGTGGTTAGTCAGGGTACTGCAATCTCATAGGCTGTGGTTCCACGGTCCGGAACCACAGCGCTTTGGACGGAGCGGAAATTCCGCTCCGTCTAAGCCCCGTCCCTTTTCTGACGCGCGCTCTTTCCGGAGGTGTTCAGGACACCTCCGGAACACCTCCGGAAAGAACGCAGGGCTACATAGCCCTGTGTTAAATTCTGTTGCGGCGACTCACCGTCGCCGCAAGACGCGAGGACATGCTGCGGTCTGAAAAGACGCGCCGCATGTCCGTATACGCAGGTCTGCCACCTGCGTGTTGTTACGCATATTGGAGACGGGATTTCTTAAAATCCCCTCCACTATGCTGTAACATCTGGACGCTGCCTGTTTGGCGCTGCGCCAGCGCACAGCGCCAAACACACAGCGTTTACTGATCGTGGAAACTCACCCATAGATTCCAACTTCTCTGGTGTATTGCCTTTTACCTGCACTCCTCAGCTACCGTAACATAACAGCAAATAATTGATCAATTCTTTGAGCCACCCCGCCACGACAAGGCATTCTCATATGGGGCAGTCCTACTCTACGTTTTCTATTTTCGCTGTGCCATTACGGCCTCCTAAAAGATATTAAAAACAAGACTGCAAAAAAACTGCAAAAATAAGACTGCAAATAAACTGCAAAAGTACCTGAAGCATGCTGAATCACTCCCATGGTGCCAATAAGGCAAGCACAGGTAAAAGCCGACCAGGTCCAAATGGACATTTCAGATCTGACCTCCACACTTGCCAAACCAGCAACCACAGATAAATGGTGAAACAGGCCCAGACACAGGTGCACAATTACACAGAGCCTGAGGCAGGGCAGGGCTGCTGTATGTGTGTACAGCAGCCTAGGTCAATCACAAAAAGAAAAAAAACAGATAAAATGGCATGTATAACCCGGCGCGCACGGCAACAAGTGGTGGTCAGCCACGTACCAATATCGAACAAGAAAAGGGGGAGAAGCCAGCGCCGCACATGGTCAAAATGAAATACATTAAGTGCATCTGCACATATTAGTTTCTGTTTTTTTAAAAATGAGACATTTGGCAAATAATTGATCAATTCTTTGAGCCACCCCGCCACGACAAGTCATTCTCATATGGGGCAGTCCTACTCTACGTTTTCTATTTTCGCTGTGCCATTATGGCCTCCTAAAATATATTAAAAACAAGACTGCAAAAAAACTGCAAAAATAAGACTGCAAATAAACTGCAAAAGTACCTGAAGCATGCTGAATCACTCCCATGGTGCCAGTAAGGCAAGCACAGGTAAAAGCCAACCAGGTCCAAATGGACATTTCAGATCTGACCTCCACACTTGTCAAACCAGCAACCACAGATAAAGGGTGAAACAGTCCCAGACACAGGTGCACAATTGCACAGAGCCTGAGGCAGGGCAGGGCTGCTGTATGTGTGTACAGCAGCCTAGGTCAATCACAAAAAGAAAAAAAACAGATAAAATGGCATGTATAACCCGGCGCGCACGGCAACAAGTGGTGGTCAGCCACGTACCAATACCGTAATGGCACAGCGAAAATAAAAAGCGTAGAGTAGGACTGCCCCATATGAGAATGCCTTGTCGTGGCGGGGGGCTCAAAAAATTGATCAATTATTTGCCAAATGTCTCATTTTAAGAAAACAGTTAGAAACTAATATGTGCAGATGCACTTAATGTATTTCATGCTGATCATTTGCGGCGCTGGCTTCTCTTCTTTTTTTCTATATTACATTGTACCGTTCTCTGTATATTACATTGTATCTCTGTATATTACATTGTATCTCTGTATATTACATTGTACCGTTTTCTGTATATTACATTGTATATCTGTATATTACATTGTATCTCTGTATATTACATTGTATTCTCTGTATATTACATTGTACCGTTCTCTGTATATTACATTGTATCTCTGTATATTACATTGTATCTCTGTATATTACATTGTACCGTTTTCTGTATATTACATTGTATATCTGTATATTACATTGTATCTCTGTATATTACATTGTATCTCTGTATATTACATTGTATCGTTCTCTGTATATTACATTGTATCGTTCTCTGTATATTACATTGTACCGTTCTCTGTATATTACATTGTATCTCTGTATATTACATTGTATCGTTCTCTGTATATTACGATGTATCTCTGTATATTACATTGTATCTCTGTATATTACATTGTATCTCTGTATATTACATTGTATCTCTGTATATTACATTGTACCGTTCTCTGTATATTACATTGTATCTCTGTATATTACATTGTACCGTTCTCTGTATATTACATTGTATCTCTGTATATTACATTGTACCGTTCTCTGTATATTACATTGTATCTCTGTATATTACATTGTATCTCTGTATATTACTGTCATGCTGTCTCTGTATACAGGAGAACCGGGGTCTATGCTGACCCTAAGCTGGGGGCCTGACTAATCCCTCTACCTGGAGGTACTGTTGATGGTACAGAGGTCCAGGCCGCCAGCGTAACCCTATCTCCTGTGAATCCCTAACCACTGTAATCTAGTCCTGAGAAGGACCCTGATTACCACCACAGGGATAAGGAAGGTATCTGCCTTCACACACAATATAAGACAAACGAGACAGTACAAGGGGTAAATAAAAGAACACCTTGCATACAAAACTACCAATACAGAGGGAACACAAACGGGTAGGGAGATAACTAATAAAGCGAGGACAGGAGAAAACCACAACAGGTATTCTTAGCTTAGACTTCTCAATACGATCCGCTCTGCTGGTCTGCATGAAAGCTTTCACCGACACTTCCCCAGCAGACAGGCAGGTATTTGAAGGAAACCAATTAACAAAACATTAATTGCAGCTGAGCGAGGCTGGTCAGTCCAGCACAGAGAGAGAAAGAATTAACTCCCTCAGTGCCGAAAAACACCCAGCACCAGAAACTCAGCTGTGCGAAGTCAGGGTGTGCAATCGCGACGATCTTCGCAGCGACACACCCGTGACAGTACCCCCCCTTCTACGAGGGGCCTCCGGACCCTCAGGGCCGGGTTTATCTTGGTGAGTAGTGTGGAAGGCCCGAACCAATCGGTCTGCGTTAATATCCGACGCAGAAACCCACGTCCTCTCCTCAGGACCATACCCCCTCCAATGAACAAGGTACTGAAGGGACCGGCGATTCAGACGTGAATCGATGACTCTCGACACCTGGAACTCCAAGTTATCATTGACCACCACAGGAGGAGGAGGTAAAAGTGCCGGTATCACCGGCGCCACATACTTCTTAAGTAACGATCTGTGGAACACATTATGAATTTTAAATGTAGGAGGGAGGTCAAGACGGAATGCAACTGGATTAATTATAGCACTGATCTTGTATGGCCCGATGAACCTGGGACCCAGTTTCCAGGAGGGAACCTTAAGTTTTATATTTTTGGTAGACAACCATACCAGATCGTTCACACTTAGGTCCGGACCAGACACTCTCCTCCTATCAGCCATACGTTTGTATCGGTTCCCCATAGTACTCAAATTATTCAGCACTCCTCTCCACACTGAAGCAAGTGACGACGAAAATCGTTCCTCCTCAGGAACCCCAGAAGAGCCCCCCTATTGAAAGTACAAAACTGGGGGTGAAAACCATATGCCCCAAAAAACGGGGACTTACCAGTGGACTCGCTCCGCCTATTATTTAGAGCAAACTCCGCCAAAGGCAAGAAAGAAGCCCAGTCCTCCTGGTTCTCTGACACAAAACACCGGAGATATGTCTCCAGGCTCTGGTTCAGACGCTCTGTCTGACCATTGGTCTGCGGGTGAAAAGCCGATGAAAATGACAACTGCATCCCCCGCCGTGTAAAAAATGCTTTCCAGAATTTGGACACGAACTGAGATCCCCGATCCGACACCACATCGGAGGGTACCCCGTGAAGCCTTACAATCTCCCCAATAAACACCTGCGCAAGAGTTTTAGCATTAGGAAGAGCAGGAAGAGCGATAAAATGTGCCATCTTGCTGAACCTGTCCACCACAACGAGTATGACTGTTTTACCCGAAGATGGCGGGAGATCCGTAATGAAGTCCATAGACAGATGAGTCCACGGACGCTCCGGGATCTTCAAAGGTAAGAGGGCCCCAGACGGACGGGTATGTGGGGTCTTAGAGCGCGCACAAACCTCGCAGGACGCGACAAAAGTTACCACCTCCCTATGTAAGTTAGGCCACCAAAACCGGCGCGAGAGGAGATCCTCAGTTGCTTTACTCCCAGGGTGTCCTGCCAAAGCTGAATTATGGTGTGCCTCGATCACCCTTTGTCGCAACTGATTAGGAACAGTCTCCCTGGAGGTCCTACAGGGGCGTCCCCCTGAGCCTCCAATACCTCTTCCTCAAGCTCAGAGCAAACTGCCGACACCACCACCCCCTCCTGAAGGACCGGAACCGGATCCTCCGTATTCCCAGCTCCTGGGAAACAGCGAGATAAGGCATCCGCCTTAACATTTTTTGACCCAGGACGATATGTGACAACAAAATTAAACCTGGTAAAAAACAACGACCACCTAGCTTGTCTGGGATTCAGACATTTAGCGGATTCTAAATATAGCAGGTTTTTGTGATCGGTAATGACAGTGACCGGGTGGACTGCCCCCTCCAAAAAATGACGCCACTCCTCAAAAGCCAACTTAATGGCCAAGAGCTCCCTATTGCCGACATCATAATTCCTCTCAGCGGACGACAATTTTTTAGAGAAGAAGGCACACCGATGCCATTTACCAGGGGACGAACCTTGTGACAATACTGCTCCCACCCCTACCTCGGAAGCGTCCACCTCAACAATGAACGGCTGTGACGCATCAGGCTGAATAAGTATGGGTGCAGAAGCAAAACATTTTTTCAAAGAGGAAAACGCTTGACAAGCCTTGTCAGACCACTTTGAAAAATCCGTCCCTTTTTTAGTCATGTCTGTGAGAGGTTTAACTATGGAGGAGAAATTACGAATGAATTTCCGGTAGTAGTTAGCAAACCCCAGGAAACGTTGTAATGCCTTAAGATCCTCTGGCAGATCCCACTCAAGAACTGCCCGCACTTTCCCAGGGTCCATACGAAAACCGGATGCTGACACCAGGAATCCTAAAAACTGAAGTTCCTGTACGGCGAACACACACTTCTCCCATTTGGCGTACAGCTTATTATCCCGCAAGATCTGTAACACCTGCCTAACATGCTCCTGATGAGACACAAGATCCGGCGAGTAAATTAAGATATCATCCAGATATATGACCACAAACTGTCCCATTAGGTGGCGAAAGATGTCATTTACAAAGTGTTGAAACACCACCGGGGCAATACTCAGACCAAATGGCATGACAAGGTTCTCATAATGCCCCTCCGGAGTGTTAAACGCCGTCTTCCACTCATCCCCTCCTTCATCCTAATAAGATTGTACGCCCCCCTGAGATCCAACTTAGAGAACCATTTGGCACCCACGATCTGATTGAAGAGATCGGGAATAAGTGGGAGCGGATACGGATCTCGGACCGTAATCCGATCAAGCCCACGGAAATCCAGGCAAGGGCGTAGGCCTCCATATTTTTCTTCACAAAGAAGAACCCCGCGGCCACCGGGGAAGATGAAGGTCTAATATGCCCCTTAGCCAGACTCTCTGAAATATAATCCTTCATGGCCTGTCTCTCAGGACCAGAAAGGTTATACAACCTAGATTTCGGTAACTTGGCCCCAGGGATCAAGTTAACAGCACAGTCATACTCGCGATGAGGAGGTAGTTCTTGACACCCTTCCTCCGAGAATACATCCTCAAAGTCCACCAGAAATGGAGGTAAGGCCCTAGGAGCGACCGCACCAATGACCGTATTCATGCAGTTTTTATTACAGAAATCGCTCCATTGGCTTATCTCTCTGGATTGCCAATCAATAACCGGGTTATGCTTAGTTAGCCAAGGCAGGCCCAGCACTATAGGAGTGGGAAGACCCTCCAACACATAACAAGACAACAGTTCCTTATGTAGCGCCCCCACTTGAAGATCTATGTTATGCACTGCTTGCACAAAACTTCCCTGACCGAGAGGTCTGGCGTCGATCGAGAATATGGGGACGGGTTTAGCCAACCCACACAATCGCATACCTTGAACCCGGGCAAAGCGAGCATCCACCAGATTAGCCCAGGCCCCACTATCCAGAAGAACAGATATCCTCTCAGTTCTCGCACCCACCACCACCTCCGCCGGTACGAGAAACTGAGACGAACTTAGGGACGAAATACTTACTCCCAGATTGCCGTCCACCACACAATCTGGGATCAATAGTTTTCCGGCGACTTCTCACTCTGCAAAAGACGGGATGGACACCCCCTAATAAAATGTCCCTTTTTTCCACAGAAGAAACAACTTCTTGTTTTGTGGTGCCCCACCGATCCCCTCCCCCGGAATGATGTCCCTCCTAATTGCATAGGCTCCTCTGGACTGACCAGGGGAACCTCCGTGTAAGGGACCCTTGAGGAAGGTGGAGTCATCACAGGGGCGGAGTTACCCCGCACCTCTCCCGCAGCCGTCTATCAATACGAATAGCAAGGGCCATAGCGGCTTCCAGTGACGTGGGAGGGTCATATTGCGCCAACACATCTTTTAATTTGTCAGATAAACCACAAAACTGGCTCCTAAGAGCTGGGTCATTCCACTGGGTGTCCGTGGCCCACCTACGGAACTCCGAAGAAAATTCCTCTGCCGGACGATCTCCCTGCTGTATCTTACGTAACTTATTTTCAGCAAGGGAGACTCGATCCGGGTCATCATATACAAGACCCAGTGCTGCGAAAAATCTATCCACTGACTGGAGAGCCGGGGAGTCCGGGGGAAGAGAGAACGCCCAGGACTGGGGGTCCCCTTGTAGGAGCGAGATGACAATTCCCACCCTTTGATCTTCACTCCCAGATGACCGAGGTCGCAGCCGAAAGTACAATTTACATGCCTCCTGGAAAGCAAAAAACTTGTCCCGCCCTCCAGTGAACCTGTCCGGGAGAGCTACTTTAGGTTCAGGTCTGGCATGCTCCGGGGGTACAAAACCTTGGACTTAACGTCCGCCAGCTCCATGGACAAACTCTGCAACTGCCGAGCAAGACTGGCTACTGGATCCATGGTGGCTGGGGAGAATCTTAAATGGGGTCGGTGAAAATGTCACGCTGTCTCTGTATACAGGAGGATCGGGGTCTATGCTGACCCTAAGCTGGGGGCCTGACTAATCCCTCTACCTGGAGGTACTGTTGATGGTACAGAGGTCCAGGCCGCCAGCGTAACCCTATCTCCTGTGAATCCCTAACCACTGTAATCTAGTCCTGAGAAGGACCCTGATTACCACCACAGGGAACAGGAAGGTAACTGCCTTCACACACAGTATAAGACGAACGAGACAGTACAAGGGGTAAAATAAAAGACACCTTGCATACAAAACTACCAATACAGAGGAACACCAACGGGTAAGGAGATAAATAATAAAGCGAGGAGGGGAAAAAACCACAACAGGTATTCTTAGCTTAGACTTCTCAATACGATCCACTCTGCTGGTCTGCATGAAAGCTTTCACCGACACTTCCCCAGCAGACAGGCAGGTATTTGAAGGAAACCAATTAACAAAACATTAATTGCAGCTGAGCGAGGCTGGTCTAGTCCAGCACAGAGAGAGGAGAATTAACTCCCTCAGTGCCGAAAAACACCAGCACCAGAAACTCAGCTGTGCGAAGTCAGGGTGTGCAATCTAACGATCTTCGCAGCGAACACCGTGACAATTACATTGTATCTCTGTAATACATTGTACCGTTCTCTGTATATACATTGTATCTCTGTATTACATTGTACCGTTCTCTGTATATTACATTGTACCGTTCTCTGTATATTACATTATACCGTTCTCTGTATATACATTGTATCTCTGTATATTACATTGTACCGTTCTCTGTATAATTACATTGTATCTCTGTATATTACATTGTACCGTCTCTGTATATTACATTGTATCTCTGTATATTACATTGTATCTCTGTATATTACTTGTATCTCTGTATATTACTTGTATCTTGTATATACATTGTACCTTCTCTGTATATTACATTGTACGTTCTCTGTATATTACATTGTATCGTTCTCTGTATATTACATTGTATCTCTGTATATTACATTGTATCTCTGTATATTACATTGTATCTCTGTATATTACATTGTACCGTTCTCTGTATATTACATTGTACCGTTCTCTGTATATTACATTGTATCTCTTATATTACATTGTATCTCTGTATATTACATTGTACTTCTTGTATATTACATTGTACCGTTCTCTGTATATTACATTGTATCTCTGTATATTACATTGTATCTCTGTATATTACATTGTATCTCTGTATATTACATTGTACCGTTCTCTGTATATTACATTGTACCGTTCTCTGTATATTACATTGTATCTCTTATATTACATTGTATCTCTGTATATTACATTGTATCTCTGTATATTACATTGTACCGTTCTCTGTATATTACATTGTACCTTCTCTGTATATTACATTGTACCGTTCTCTGTATATTACATTGTATCGTTCTCTGTATATTACATTGTATCTCTGTATATTACATTGTATCTCTGTATATTACATTGTACTTCTCTGTATTAATGTACGTTGTATCTCTGTATATTACATTGTACCTTCTCTGTATATTACATTGTACCGTTCTCTGTATATTACATTGTATCGTTCTCTGTATATTACATTGTATCTCTGTATATTACATTGTATCTCTGTATATTACATTGTATCTCTGTATATTACATTGTACCGTTCTCTGTATATTACATTGTACCGTTCTCTGTATATTACATTGTACCGTTCTCTGTATATTACATTGTACCGTTCTCTGTATATTACATTGTATCGTTCCTGTATATTACATTGTACCGTTCTCTGTATATTACATTGTATCGTCTTTATATTACATTGTATCTCTTATATTACATTGTACCGTTCTCTGTATATTACATTGTACGTTCTCTGTATATTACATTGTACGTTCTCTGTATATTACATTGTATCGTTCTCTGTATATTACATTGTATCGTTCTCTGTATATTACATTGTACCGTTCTCTGTATATTACATTGTATCTCTGTATATTACATTGTATCGTTCTCTGTATATTACATTGTATCGTTCTCTGTATATTACATTGTATCGTTCCTGTATATTACATTGTACTGTTCTCTGTATATTACATTGTATCTCTGTATATTACATTGTATCTCTGTATATTACATTGTATCGTTCTCTGTATATTACATTGTATCTCTTTATATTACATTGTACCGTTCTTGTATATTACATTGTATCTCTGTATATTACATTGTATCTCTGTATATTACATTGTATCTCTTTATATTACATTGTATCTCTGTATATTACATTGTATCTCTGTATATTACATTGTATCTCTTTATATTACATTGTACCGTTCTCTGTATATTACATTGTATCTCTGTATATTACATTGTATCTCTGTATATTACATTGTACGTTCTCTGTATATTACATTGTATCTCTGTATATTACATTGTACCGTTCTCTGTATATTACATTGTATCTCTGTATATTACATTGTATCTCTGTATATTACATTGTACGTCTCTGTATATTACATTGTACCGTTCTCTGTATATTACATTGTACCGTTCTCTGTATATTACATTGTATCTCTTTATATTACATTGTATCTCTGTATATTACATTGTACCGTTCTCTGTATATTACATTGTACCGTTCTCTGTATATTACATTGTATCTCTGTATATTACATTGTACCGTTCTCTGTATATTACATTGTATCTCTGTATATTACATTGTACCGTTCTCTGTATATTACATTGTACCGTTCTCTGTATATTACATTGTATCTCTGTATATTACATTGTATCTCTGTATATTACATTGTACCGTTCTCTGTATATTACATTGTACCGTTCTCTGTATATTACATTGTATCTCTGTATATTAGTTGTATCTCTGTATATTATATTGTATCTCTGTATATTACATTGTATCTCTGTATATTACGTTGTATCTCTGTATATTACATTGTATCTCTGTATATTACATTGTATCTCTGTATATTACATTGTATCTCTGTATATTACATTGTACCGTTTTCTGTATATTACATTGTATCTCTGTATATTACATTGTATCTCTGTATATTACATTGTACCGTTCTCTGTATATTACATTGTATCTCTGTATATTACATTGTATCTCTGTATATTACGAAGTGCACTCCGTCCGCATCTATTCCCCCTCCAACCTCCAACTGGCTGTCATTTACCGCCCCCCGGAACTAGCCATCTCCACCTTTCTCGACCACTTCACCACCTGGCTACTCCATTTCCTCTCTGCTGACATCCCCACCATCATCATGGGCGATTTCAACATCCCCATTGACACTTCCACCCCGGCTACCTCTAAACTTCTTTCGCTCACAGCTTCCCTTGGCCTCACTCAATGGTCCTCTGTGGCCACTCACAAAGGCGGTCACACGCTGGACCTTATCTTCACCCGTCTCTGTTCCCTCACTAATCTCACTAACTCCCCACTCCCCCTGTCTGACCACAACCTACTGACATTCTCTTCCCTCTCCTCTGTTAGTACGCATCCCCCACTCCACAAACTCACCCACCCTCGCAGAAATCTCAAACACCTCAATTTACAATCGCTCTCTGAGTCCCTCCTCCCTCTCACAGACATAGCCTCACTTAATGACACAGATGCTGCTGCCACATTTTATAACACCACAATAAAAACCACACTTGATTCGGCCGCCCCCCTCATGCAGAGCAAAACTCGTACAATCAACAGGCAGCCCTGGCTGACCGGCCTGACCAAAGAACTGAGACGGGCTTCCAGGGTTACCGAGCGGAGATGGAAGAGAACCCACTCCATCGAGCACTTCAACGCATACAAGCAGTCCCTTGCCAGCTTCAAGTCCACGCTCTCTGCCGCAAAACAAACTTACTTTGCATCTCTCATATCCTCCCTGTCTCACAACCCTAAACAGCTCTTCAACACTTTCAATTCTCTACTCCATCCCACAGCACCTCCTCCCTCTCCTCTCATTTCTGCCGAAGACTTTGCCTCCTTCTTTAAGCAAAAGATTGATACTATCAGAGAAGGCTTTGGCCCGCAGCCCCCAATGCCCCTCTTAGCCACTCAGCCCTGTTCTTCCAAAACCAGCTTCACCACCATGACAGAAGATCAGCTCTCCACTCTCCTGTCAAGATCACACCTCACCACTTGCGCGCTTGACCCACTCCCGTCCCACCTCATCCCTAACCTTGCCACAGTCTTCATCCCTACTCTCACACACCTCTTCAACCTTTCACTTACAAATGGTGTCTTTCCTTCATCCTTCAAACATGCTTCAATCACCCCGATCCTCAAAAAGCCCTCCCTCGACCCATCCTCAGCGTCTAGCTATCGCCCGATATCTCTTCTCCCCTTCGCCTCAAAACTACTGGAACAGCATGTATATCTTGAACTGTCCTCCCACCTTTCCTCCTGCTCCCTCTTTGACCGGTTACAATCAGGCTTTCGACCGCATCACTCAACTGAAACTGCCCTAACTAAAGTCACCAACGACCTACTAACCGCCAAGAGCAAGCGACACTACTCTGTCCTCCTTCTCCTGGACCTGTCTTCTGCCTTTGACACCGTAGACCATTCCCTCCTCCTACAGATTCTCTCATCTCTTGGCATCACAGACTTGGCCCTATCCTGGATCTCATCATACCTAACAGACCGAACTTTTAGTGTCTCCCTCTCACACACCACCTCCTCACCTCGCCCCCTGTCTGTCGGTGTTCCCCAAGGCTCAGTCCTAGGACCCCTACTCTTCTCCATCTACACCTTCGGCCTGGGACAGCTCATAGAATCCCATGGCTTGCAGTATCACCTCTACGCCGATGACACGCAGATCTACCTATCTGGACCTGACCTCACCTCCCTACTGACCAAAATCCCACAGTGTCTGTCTGCTATCTCAGCCTTCTTTTCTGCTCGCTTTCTCAAACTGAACATGGACAAAACAGAATTCATCATCTTTCCCCCACCTCATTCTACCCCTCCACCAGGCCTATCCATCAATGTCAATGGCTGCTCGCTTTCCCCAGTCCCACATGCTCGGTGCCTTGGGGTGATCATCGACTCTGCCCTCTCTTTCAAACCACATATCCAAGCCCTCGCCACCTCCTGCCGCCTCAAACTCAAAAATATTTCCCGGATCCGCTCATTCCTCAACCATGAAACCACAAAAACACTAGTGCACGCCCTTATCATCTCCCGCCTCGACTACTGCAACCTCCTACTGTCTGGCCTCCCCTCTAGCACTCTGGCACCACTCCAGTCCATCCTACACTCTGCTGCACGACTAATCCACCTGTCTTCCCGCTATTCCCCAGCCTCTCCTCTATGCCAGGCCCTTCACTGGCTTCCTATTGCCCAGAGGCTCCAGTTCAAAACCTTAACCATGACATACAAAGCCATCCACAACCTGTCTCCTCCATACATCTGTGACATGGTCTCCCGCTACCTACCTACACGCAACCTTCAATCCTCTCAAGATCTCCTTCTCGACTCCCCCCTCATCTCTTCTTCCCACAACCGCATACAAGACTTCTCCCGGGCTTCCCCCATACTCTGGAACTCCCTGCCGCAAAACATCAGACTTTCACCAACAATGGAGACCTTCAAGAAAAACCTGAAGACCCACCTGTTCCGACAAGCCTACAACCTGCAATGATCCTCAGTCTACTGAACCATCGCACGACCAGCTCTACCCTCTCCTAGTGTATTCTCACCCATCCCTGTAGACTGTGAGCCCTCGGGGCAGGGTCCTCTCTCCTTCTGTACTTGTGTGTCCCTTGTCTAGCACATGTTTATTGTACCTGTCTATATTTTTTCCTTTTCATATGTAAAGCGCCATGGAATAAATGGCGCTATATAAATGTATAATAATAATAATAATATTACATGTATCTCTGTATATTACATTGTACCGTTTCTGTATATTACATTGTATCTCTTATACATTGTATCTCGTATATTACATTGTACGTTCTCTGTAATTACATGTATCTCTGTATATTACATGTATCTCTGTATATTACATTGTATCTCTGTATATTACATTGTACCGTTCTCTGTATATTACATTGTATCTCTGTATATTACATTGTACTCTATTCGTGTATCCTGTAATTACGTTGTATCTCTGTATATTACATTGTATCTCTGTATATTACATTGTATCTCTGTATATTACGTATCGTTCTCTGTATATTACATTGTACCGTTCTCTGTATATTACATTGTATCTCTGTATATTACATTGTACCATTCTCTGTATATTACATTGTACCGTTCTCTGTATATTACATTGTATCTCTGTATATTACATTGTACCATTCTCTGTATATTACATTGTATCGTTCTCTGTATATTACATTGTATCTCTGTATATTACATTGTATCTCTGTATATTACATTGTATCTCTGTATATTACATTGTACCGTTCTCTGTATATTACATTGTATCCTTATACTGTATCTCTGTATATTACATTGTATCTCTGTATATTACATTGTACCGTTCTCTGTAATTTCATTGTATCGTTCTCTGTATATTACATTGTACCGTTCTCTGTATATTACATTGTATCTCTGTATATTACATTGTACCATTCTCTGTATATTACATTGTACCGTTCTCTGTATATTACATTGTATCTCTGTATATTACATTGTACCATTCTCTGTATATTACATTGTATCGTTCTCTGTATATTACATTGTATCTCTGTATATTACATTGTACCGTTCTCTGTATATTACATTGTACTCTGTATATTACATTGTACCATTCTCTGTATATTACATTGTATCGTTCTCTGTATATACATTGTACCATTCTCTGTAATACATGTACTCCTGTATATTACATTGTATCGTTCTCTGTAATACATGTATCTCTGTATATTACATTGTATCTCTGTATTACATGTTCCTGTATATTACATGTACCGTCTCTGTATATTACATTGTACCGTTCTCTGTTATTACATTGTATCTCTGTATATTACATTGTATCTCTGTATATACTTGTATCTCTGTATATACATGTACCGTCTCTGTATACATTTTACGTTCTCTGTAATACGTGTATCCTGTATATACATTGTATCTCTGTATATTACATGTATCTCTGATATTATGTATCTGTAATCATTGTACCATCTCTGTATATACATTGTACCGTTCTCTGTAATTACATTGTACCGTTCTCTGATATACATTACGTTCTGTATACTACATGACCGTCACAGCTGACATATGGCCTCAGCCATTGGGCGTCATTATTCCGGTTATTCCTCGGTGAAATCTTTCTATGACTTTGTTCTCCGTGTTGGAGGCTGAGGACAATTACTCTCATTATGGTGATGTGTAAATAGGAGATTTCTTTGTGTCATATTTGTTTGTTGTTCCTGTTGGAGTATAAGCTCCGGCTCACAAGACATCAATTATTCCCATATAGATAGAATCTTCCGGAAACACAAGTTTGCGCCATTCACCGCTCTACTTGTGAGGTCTATTCCCTTTTGGCATGGCTGGGTCATAACGGAGAAATCTGACAATTCACTCACACATTGCACAGGATATGATCAGCTCCGTGACTGCGGCCACATGATCCAGTCACACAAGGGTTAACAGGGCGGACGGACATTAACATTGTACTTCTATGTTACTTCTCCTTCCAGTCTCCAATCTGGGAACATTCGCCAATCGTGCCGTCATTTTTGTGTAGACAAATTTGTTTTAACAAATTGTTGGTGCGTTGATGAGAGTGAAGTCGCCATTTAGCGCCACATTTTCCACCATATTTCCATTGTAATAAGATTTATGACAGAAACATATTCACAGGAGCCAAGTAATGATGCGGAATAAATAATCAGAAATCTGCTAATTAATGGGGCTGATCGCTAACCCCCCACGGAGACTCGGCGCCTCTGCTTATGTGATCCGGCACCAGGTGCAGCTCATCTTATCAGCTACATAACTTGCCATAATTAAAAGCCGCTAATAAAGAAGAAGAATACAATAAAGTCACTGAGTCTTATAATATCCATTAATGACCTCGCATCTACCCCCGCTAGTGCTGCCGACACGGTATGTGAGGGTCACCCATCCCATGCCACACTGATCCCCCACCTCCGCAGGTGACCTCCACATTTATACGGTTCACTTCAATCTATGCAGGGACCCAAACATGCACAAAATACCAAGTGTAATTCTGTCCTGAACAAATATTACAGAATTTACCAGGATAGATTTATACCACGAGATAACTTATTACATGAGAGCGAGAAAAGAACCCGGGAAGGAGAGAAACCGGTCACAATTCATGAAGAAATCTGTGGAGCCATTATCATGCCAGAGATATGGGAAAAATATCTCTCCAATATTTAAATTCTCACATCAACTGATGAAAATCTGCATCATCTGCTAAAAAACAGGATGATAACACAAAAAATAACAACTATAATACCGCCCTATGTACAAGAATATAACTACTATAATACTGCTCCTATATACAAGAATATAACTACTATAATACTGCTCCTATGTACAAGAATATAACTACTATAATACTGCCCCCTATGTACAAGAATATAACTACTATAATACTGCCCCTATGTACAAGAATATAACTACTATATACTGCCCTATGTACAAGAATATAACTCTTAATACTGCCCTATTACAAGAATATAACTACTATAATACTGCCCCCTATGTACAAGAATATAACTACTATAATACTGCCCCTATGTACAAGAATATAACTACTATAATACTGCCCCTATTACAAGAATATAACTACTATAATACTGCCCCTATTACAAGAATATAACTACTATAATACTGCTCCTATATACAAGAATATAACTACTATAATACTGCCCTATGTACAAGAATATAACTACTATAATACTGCCCCTATGTACAAGAATATAACTACTATAATACTGCCCCTATGTACAAGAATATAACTACTATAATACTGCCCTATGACAAGAATATAACTACTATAATACTGCTCCTATATACAAGAATATAACTACTATAATACTGCCCCTATGTACAAGAATATAACTACTATAATACTGCTCCTATGTACAAGAATATAACTACTATAATACTGCTCCTATGTACAAGAATATAACTACTATAATACTGCTCCTATGTACAAGAATATAACTACTATAATACTGCTCCTATGTACAAGAATATAACTACTATAATACTGCTCCTATGTACAAGAATATAACTACTATAATACTGCTCCTATGTACAAGAATATAACTACTATAATACTGCTCCTATGTACAAGAATATAACTACTATAATACTGCCCTATGTACAAGAATATAACTACTATAATACTGCCCCTATGTACAAGAATATAACTACTATAATACTGCCCTATGTCAAGAATATAACTACTATAATACTGCCCCTATGTACAAGAATATAACTACTATAATACTGCTCCTATGGACAAGATATAACTATTATAATACTGCTCCTATATACAAGAATATAACTACTATAATACTGCCTCCTAGCTGTGAGGTTTGTTTTGTGGATCTCCTCATGTCTGGAGCAAGCCCAGGGAGGGGCCACCCTGGGCGGGGAAGCTCCCAGGCAAGGCCCAGGCTTCCCGGCCTACACTGGGACAGCCTCCCAGGCCTCTCCTAATGGGAATGTTAATCCAGAGCCACTGTCAGACCAGTGCATGCAGCGAGCCAAAGCTGCAGCAGTTCTGTGAAGGAGGAAAAAGCCGTCAGTAAAGTTTTGGGAGGAAAACCTTCTCCAAGTCCAGCAAAGAAGCAAGAAGGAAAAGTGTCGGTCAGTGAAGGGTTACAGCACAATGTGAAGTCAGGTAACTCCCCAGTCAGCAAGCAGCTCCTGCCGGGTGCACAGATGAGATCAGCCCCAGCTGTGCAATTCACCTCTCCTGCTCCCAGGCAGAGACGGACGTCTTTGGAAAGACAAACCATCCAGGAGAACTTACAGCAGCATGGCAGTATGGCGCGGTCAGGACGCACACGGTCGCAGTCAGGTGGCAGCGATAAACCTGCTGCGGAGCCTGCATTCAGCCAAGGAGCCACAAAACCATCTGTGGTGGAACCGCACAGGACTGTGTTCAGAAGCCCTGGACCCGTGGTGAAGACTAAAGCTGTGGAGCCGGCGCGTGCACCCGAGCTGCAGCTAGCGGATGAGATACCGGGACTGGTCAGAAAACTGGGTGAGTTACAGCAGCAAAAAAAAGCGCTGCAAATGGAAGTAGACTTTACTATACCCTAAAGACCACTAATCCTGCCAGTAATGATGCGTATGACCTGAGACTGAACACACTGGGTGTACAGCTGGCTAGTGTTGTGCAGGACATTGAGTCTGTGATGGAGGGCATGGGGCCCCTGGCAGAGACCTACAGGAACCGGGAGCGGTTCGCCTCCTATAAGCAGGGCTGTGCTGTAGAGACCAGGACCCCTGATGTTCAGGACGGGACCCCCCAGCAGCGGACACGGCCAGTGTTACAGGCTGCCCGCTTCTGCTTCCAGGAGGGAAAACAACCGCAGCAGCAAACAGCGAAGTGTGAACAGGAGCATACACTTCAGACTCCAGCAGAGGCACCACAGGTCCCAGAGTGCCCCACACAGGAGCAGGACAGTATATGTGAGACTGTTTGTGCTGATGAGGCTGAGGCAGCTGAGTGTGAACAAGAACATACACTTCAGACTCCTGCTGAGGCACCACAGGTCCCAGAATGCCCCACACAGGAGCAGGACAGTATATGGGGGACTGTTTGTGCTGATGAGGCTGGGGCACAGACTGTGGCTGGTGATGCTGTGCCCATGGGGTCGGGGGTTGGAGGGGTTTCACATTCTGCAATTGACGTGACACTGTCTGATGATAATGATGCTGCTAATGATAATGTGCATGATATGTGTGACTATCCCCCTTTACCATCTAGTCCACAAGGTGTGACGGGCCCCCCTGCTGCAGGCCCTCTCCCTGTCAGTCAACCCAGTGTGACCCGTCAGGTGCCCCCCAGGAATGACTGGAGCCGCGGCGCCCCATCCTTCACTTCCAGCGCCAGGTATACCGGCCAGACATTCAGACGCATTAATGTGGTGCGGTTTAAATACTTAGGTGCCAAGGAGGATCTGCCACAGCGCAGGTATGTGGTGAGAGAGCTGCTATGTGGCCAGATGGGTTTGAGGTTAATCAGATACTGGCGGTGTCTAATCTTCAGGACAGGCAGGGCTATGAGGTCAGCTTCAAGCTCTCGTCTGACCTGGACAGATTCTGGGCCAGTTACCCCAAGTTCAGGGATGCTGAGGGCTGGAATAAGTTTATGATGGTTCCTATCTCCAGACCGGACACAGTCACAGTAAATGTCACCTTCTGGAATGAGGCCGTTCCCCCACAGGACATCGAGGTGTGGCTCCGGAGACACTGTGACCTTGTCTCTGGACTCACCAAGGTCAGAGATGAGGACGGTATCTGGACAATGGGGTGGAAAGCTGTAGTGAAACTGCAGCAGTATAATAACATCACTGCCCACTTACCCAACTCCTTCTTCATTGGGAGGGAGAAGGGAAGATGTTATTATCCCGGGCAGCCCAGAAAGTGTTTCAAATGTGGTGGCAAAGGTCATCTGGCTATCACTTGTACTGTGGTGAAGTGCAATCTGTGTGGGGCAATCGGCCATATTGCTGCAGACTGCCGGACGTGAGGTGCAACCTCTGTGGTCAGATGGGCCACGCTCACAGGGACTGTCCAGACGCCTGGCACAACATCTGCAGAGTCTTCCCTGATGAGGATGTGATGGCAGGGGCAGAGGCTCAGGAGGATGAGGATGTGGTGATAGGGGCGCATGGGGAGGAGGATTCAATGTCAGGAGAGATGCTGACCAGTACAGATGCCCATCAGGAGTCCACTCATGTAACACCAGAGCAGGAGGGTGCAGAGGGGAACATGGAGGTCGTCCCTCAGGCCCAGCAGCCTCAGGTAGCCCTCCCTTCAGCATCACTGTCTGTATCTGATGACTGGAGTGTTAATCATAACAAAAGAAAGAAAAAGAACACGTCCTCCCGTAAACCTGAGGCAAAATATGACACCGGTCAGAGTACGAGTAAGAAGGCTCCAAATCCTGCAGGTGTGATGGTCGTGTCCAACAAGTATGGAGTTTTATCTGAGTCCAACGATGATGACTATGAGAAAGAGTTGAGGAAAATTGATGTTGAGGATGACAGGGACATAGAAGACCATCCCCCGCCAAAGCGGAAGCCCTTATGTGTAGACCTCAGGTAGAATCTGACATGGACACCAGTGGTGGACAGAACATCTCTAACTCATGATGATGGCTGTTTCTCTGCTCCTTCTATATTGTGTTGTGATGGCGGGGTTCTCATTAACACTGACCTCCAGTAATGTCAATAGTATTAAGGCGAGGAGGACTAGACAAGCAGTGTATGAACATCTCACATATCTGGACACAGATGTCATCTTCCTGCAGGAGACACGACTGACATCTCTGGGGCTTATGAGAGAGGCTGAGAGGGAATGGCGGTCCGGTCCATCTTTCTGGTCGCTGGCTGTGGAGCCTTATGCCGGGGTCGCTGTCCTGTTTAACACCAATGATGTGACTGTGCATAGGATGACGGAGGTGGTCATGGGAAGATGTCTGGTCCTGGAAGTCACTATCCATGGTAGGCGACTCCGGCTTATTAACATCTATGGGCCACAGACGGTGACTGACAGGATCCAGCTGTTTAATGACGTCAAGCCTTACCTCTTCACTTCTCTTCCAGTGGTGATGGCGGGGGACTTTAATGCCATACTGACATCAGGTGACAGCTCTTCAGGCAGGACAGTGACCAGGGACGGAAAGGTCCTACATAACATCATAACGCAGGCTGGACTGACTGACGTTTTCACACAGGGAGGTCGACAGCCAAAATTCACGTATTCATGTTCCAACAGGTGCAGTAGGATAGATTTTGCTTTTGTGAGTCCTACTGAGGCTGTCGGCACCCTAAGTGAGAAGGTCGTCCCTTACTCTGATCACCTCGCCTTGTGCTTCTGTCTGGGGACCTCTAACCGTCCGGATATTGGTAGAAGGTTGTGGAAGCTCAATTCCAGTCTTCTGGATGATGCCTATGTTCAGAGTCGTGTCCACTCCCTTATCCAGCTTCATCTAGACAGGGTTGACTTCTATGACAACATAACCGACTGGTGGGACGACGTCAAGGAGGATATCAGATCCCTCTTAAAGAGACTGTCAGTTAATAAAGGGAGGAATAAGTACAGCCAGTACCTAAAGCTGCGCAAAGAATTGGAGTCACTGTATTCGGCGGGTGGGGATGACAAAGTGAAGATCGACCGGCTGAAATCTGAGATAAGGCAGTATCAGTATAGCCGGTATACCTCTCTGGTTCTTGAACGGGATTATGGGTCCTTAGGGGCCCCTGATCCCTTTGAGAATTGCAGGGAGAGGGTGGCCAAAAAAATGGTCACAGGTCTCATTGACTCCCAGGGTGTATTGCAGGATTCACGGGAGGGTATCCTGGAGGTGGTGAGATCTTACTATGCTGACTTGTTTCAGAGGAAAGTTTTGGATAAAGATAAGATGACTCAATTCTTGGAGGCAACTCCAGTGCCTGATACTAATGATCTGGACTTTTCTCCTTTGACAGCAGAATTAACGGTGGAGGAAGTTAAGGAGGCTATTGATAAATTATATCTGAAGAAGGCACCAGGTCCAGATGGTATAACAGCAGAATTCTATAAGAAATTCAGAGACCTCCTGGCTCCAATCCTCGTGGATGTGTATAGAAATTGTCTAGAAAATCACCTGATGCCTCCATCCATGAGAGTGTCCTCGTTAATTCTGCTATCTAAAGGTAAAGAGCCGAGCGACATCAAGAACTGGAGGCCGATTGCCCTCTTGAATGTAGATAGGAAGATTCTAGCAAAGATCCTATTTTCTAGATTAGTCTGTTTGTCCCCGGCACTGTTGGCAGGCTCTCAGTTTGGCACAGTAAAAGGGCGGAACATCTCTGGAGCAGTCATCTCGATACGAGAGATGTTTGAGAGATGTAAAGCTCTGCGGTGTGGGAGATATGTTGTTAGTCTGGACCAGGCTAAAGCCTTTGACAGGGTTGATCATGACTATCTGTGGGCCACTTTGTCAAAGTACGGTATTCCGGGACAATTTGTGGATTGGCTGAAGACTTTGTACAGAGAGGCGGTGAGCTTTCCTCTGATTAATGGTTGGCAGGGTGACATTTTTGGAGTTGGGGCGGGGGTGAGGCAGGGTTGCCCACTGAGTCCGCTCCTGTATGTTTTTGCCCTAGACCCGTTTCTGAGGTCACTGCAGGAGTGCGATTTTCAGGGGGTGCCGGTCCCCCACTGCCTGCCTCTGAATGTTGTTGCCTATGCGGATGATGTGACGTTGGTGATATCTAATCCTCGAGAGGTGCAGATGTTATCTGCGTCCATCAGAAACTACTCAGAGGCCTCCGGGTCTCTGGTCAGCCTTGAAAAGAGTCAAGCTCTGTGGACATTAGATACTGATCCCAGCTTTGATCTGCCGCAGTTTGCCAAAGCCTCCACCCATATTAAGATCCTAGGGGTTAAATTTGGGAGGGATGATAATGCCACGCTAAATTGGGAGGAGAAATTGGAAGCCGGAAATGCAAAGGTTCAGCGATGGAAGAACTGGAGGCTGACCTACAGAGAAAGGGTCAAAATGTTGAAGACTTACCTGGTCCCGTTTTCTTGTATGTCTCTGTCATTTTCCCTTTGCCAGAATCTTTCTCAGCGAGGCTCTTCAGCCTGTTCTTCCAGCTCTTGTGGGGGAATAGGTTGAACCTAATAAAGAGGGGAATAACGTACCTACGGCGGAGAGAGGGTGGGCTGGATATGTTGAATCCAAGAGTTTTCTTTGACTCCTTGTTTCTAAAGGTGAATTTTGGGAACATGGACTCAAACAGTAGCTCCCTGTGGGTAAATAGTATCAGGGATTGGATATTGCCTTTTGCAGAATCTTGGGTGCGAGGCGGCAGTCTCAAGAGGAGAAGATGGACAGGTGACCACCTCCCCCAGTATCTGGACTACGGTCTGAAGTGTGTTAGGAGGTGGGGACTGGAGAAGTCTTACATTGAGAGCAGTACGAGAAGAGACCTGTATGCTCATGTATGTGGGACTTTCTTCTTCTCTCCACTGGCCCTGAGAGATTGTGTCACCACCACCCTGCAGGAAAGCCTTAGGTTCCTAAACGGGAAACGACTTCCTCCTAAACTGTTTGATGTTACTTGGCTTTCACTGCATAGTCGGCTCTTTGTCAAGGGCAACATGAAACATCTGAGTGTCTCTGATCGGAATTGTCCCCTTGGTTGTCAGCAGGAGGAGACTATGGAGCACTTTATATGTGATTGCTGGGGAGGGAGGAAGATCTGGGAGGAAGTGTCAGCTAATCTAAATATCCCCAGACTGCGGACCCTAAAGTACCCTGACATAATCTATGGTGTCCCCTCCACTGTTAGTAACATCGACAGAGAGACGATGTACATCATAATCAGTGTCATCAAATACTATCACTGGCACATGAGAACCCGGGTGTCACTGCACAATGAGCCGTTCGATCACACCGCTGCAGCCAATCAGGTTTTCTCAGAACTCCGGTGGATAAAATCACTAGAAGTTGGAAGGAGTCTGAGAAACATTAAGCTATGGAGGAACGTAAAATTCAGTTAGGAAATATGATTTTTTTTTTTTTTTTTTTGTTAAATTTTCTTCTCTTCCTTCCCAGGTGTGGACTTTAATTTATTTATGAATATGATATGATTATTTAATGCTTGTGTATATATAACCTAAGTGATTTGTGTTTTGTAATTCTGGATGATTATTGTTTCATTATAATTGTATTTATGTTTGGTTTTATAATAAAAATTGCCCCTATGTACAAGAATATAACTACTATAATACTGCTCCTATGTACAAGAATATAACAACTATAATACTGCTCCCTATATACAAGAATATAACTACTATAATACTGCCCCCTATATACAAGAATATAACTACTATAATACTGCTCCTATGTACAAGAATATAACTACTATAATACTGCCCCTATGTACAAGAATATAACTACTATAATACTGCCCCTATGTACAAGAATATAACTACTATAATACTGCTCCTATGTACAAGAATATAACTACTATAATACTGCTCCTATGTACAAGAATATAACTACTATAATACTGCTCCTATGTACAAGAATATAACTACTATAATACTGCCCCTATGTACAGGAATATAACTACTATAATACTGCCCCTATGTACAAGAATATAACTACTATAATACTGCCCCTATGTACAAGAATATAACTACTATAATACTGCCCCTATGTACAAGAATATAACTACTATAATACTGCCCCTATGTACAAGAATATAACTACTATAATACTGCCCCTATGTACAAGAATATAACTACTATAATACTGCTCCTGTATACAAGAATATAACTACTATAATACTGCTCCTATGTACAAGAATATAACTGCTATAATACTGCTCCTATGTACAAGAATATAACTACTATAATACTGCCTCCTAGCTGAGAGGTTGTGTGTTTGTAGCTCTCCTGATGTCTGGAGCAAGCCCAGGGAGGGGCCACCCTGGGCGGGGAAACTCCCCAAGCAAGGCCCAGGCTTCCAGGCCTACACTGGGAAGAAGCGCCCAAGCTGTTTCTAATGCAGATGGAAATCCTAAAGTGATTTCTGATGGGAAGAAAGCTCTGAATGGAAGTAGCAGCAACAAGGATGAAGCTGTGAAAGTGAGTAAAGTAACGGAACAAGGAAAAGCCATTGTATGTAAGAAAGTTGCAGTTAAGCAGTCGGCCAGCCAAGGCAAGCAAAGTGAAGTGCAATTAGGAGAAATCCAGAAGAAATCTCCTGGTGAGAAGCTGAATGGAGGAAAGCAGCCTGCAGCTCAGGAGAGGCCATCAGCGGCTTCAGGTGTGCAGCTGACTTCCAGCAGGCAGAGGAGAACCTCACTGGAGAGACAGACGCTCCAGGAAAACTTGCAGCAGAAATATGTGGTGACCAGCATGGCGAGCTCTGGACGCACAAGGTCGCAGTCAGGTGGCAGCAGTAAAAGTGCTGTGGAGCCTGGAGCCATGAAACCAGCGGTGGTGAAAATTAAGGAGACGTCTGGGTTCAAGCAGCCGGGGACATCGCTGAATGCAGGATCCCAGGAGGAGACGCCACGTGCACCTGAGCTTCAGCTCGCAGAGGAGATCCCAGGACTGGTCAAGAAGTTCGGTGAGTTACAGCAGCAGAAAGACTCACTACAGATGCAGATAGACACTTGCTATAAGCTAAAGGCTATTAATCCCGGGAGTCATGATTTTTATGACGAGACTCTGAACACACTGGGTGTATTTCTGGCAAAAGTGGTGAGGGAGATGGACTGCGTCCTAGAGAGGATGGGGCCCCTGGCAGAGACTTATAGGAACCAGGAACTGTTTAAGTCACAGAAGCAGAACTCTGCAGGTTCCAGGTCAGACATTGTCCCAGGTGGACCCCAGAAGCAGGTGCGGCCAGTGCTGCAGCCTGCAAGTTTCTGCTTCCAAAAGGGGCAAATGCCGCACCAGCAGCAGCCTGTAGTGCAGACCCCAGCAGAGGTACCACAAGTCTCAGAATGCCCAGCAAAACTGCCTGCGGCAGATCCAAAGCAGAAGCATGTAGTGCAGATTCCAGCAGAGGTACAACAAGTCACAGAATGCCCAGCACAACAGCCTGCAGCAGATTCCAAGCAGCAGCATGAAGGGCACATTCCAGTAGAGGTACAACAAGTCTCAGAATGCCTAGCACAGCCACCTGCAGCAGATTCCAAGCAGCAGCATGGACATATTTCAGCAGAGGGACTACAAGTCTCAGAATGCCAAGCACCACAGTTGGGCAGTGGACATGTGCTGGTAGTTCCTGATGGTGCCCAGCAGGGCTCTGATGCTGGGGATAACCACGCTGTATCTGAGGGGTCGGGGGTTTGGGGGAGCACAGTATCTTTGCTGGACGCTGCGCAGTCTGATAGTGACATTGATGTTGATGATAACAATGTACATGATAATGTCTGTGATTTCCCCCCTTTAATTCTGAGCACACAAGGTGTAGAAGCCCCCCCTGCTGCTGACCCTCACCCTGTCAGTCAGCCTAGTGTGACCCCGCAGGTTCCCCCCAGTAATGCCTGGAGTCGTGGTGCTCCGTCCTTCACCTCTGGTGCCAATTATACCGGCCAGGCGTTTAAACGGAGAGAAACGTGCGTTTCCGGCACAGAGGTGCCAAGGAGGACCTGCCAGATAGAAGGTTTGTGGTCAGGGAGCTCTTGTGTCGCCAGATGGGGTTTGCGCCAGTCAGCATCTTGGCGGTGATTAATCTTCCAGACAGGCAGGGCTATGACGTCAGCTTTAAGCTCATGACTGACCTGGACAGGTTCTGGTCTAATTTCCCCAAGTTTAGAGACTCTGAGGGCTGGAGTAAGTTCAGCTTTATTCCTATCTCTAAGCCAGATACCGTTACGGTTAATCTCATCTTCTGGAATGAGTCTGTTCCTCCGCAGGACATTGTGGTGTGGCTCCGGAGGCATTGTGACCTGGTCTCTGACCTCACCAAAAGCAGAGACAATGATGGTATCTGGACGGGAGGGTGGAGGGTTTTGGTGAAACTGCGCCAATGCGATAATATCACTGCCCACTTACCCAACTCCTTCTTTATTGGGAGGGAGAGGGGTGTGTGTTTCTATCCTGGGCAGCCTAGTAAGTGCTTCAAATGTGGCAAGGCGGGTCACCTGGCAAATACGTGTACTGTGGTGAAGTGCAACCTGTGTGGGGAGGTCGGCCATGTGGCTGCAGACTGCCAGAACATCAGGTGCAACCTCTGTGGGAAGATCGGTCACCCTCACAGGGACTGTCCTGACGCCTGGCACAATATCTGTAAGGACTATCCTGATGAGGATTTGGTGGCAGGGGCAGAGATTCTGGAGGAGGCAGCTTTACTGTCAGGGAAAATACTGGCCAGACCGGAGTCCCACCAGGGGTCTACTCAGGTGACACCAGAGTAGCAGGGTTCAGAGGGTGCACAGGGGAGTGTGGAGGTTGTCTCTCAGAGACAGCAGTCACGGGGAGGCATTACTTCAGTACTACCATCTGTGTCTCAGACTAAAAGTAAGAAAAAGGACAAGACCTCCCGTAAACCTGAGAAGGAGTATGACACTGGCCAAGGAGCCAGGAAGAAGGTCCAGAGTTCTGCAGGTGTAATTGACTTATCTAATAGGTTTGACGTTCTGTCTGAGTCTGACGGTGATTTTGAGGATGACCTTAGAAGAATTGACGCAGAGTTTGATATGGATGTAGAGGACTGTCCTCCGCCCAAGCGGAAGCCATTACCTGAGGGCTCTCGGGTAGAGTCAGAAATGGAGACCGGTGGTGACCAGAATAACTCCGACTCAGATCTGTGACGCTGTCAACCACATAATGTCCGACCCCAGATAGATAAAATCATTAGGAAATGTTAAGTCATGGAAGGATGTGTCACTGGGTTGAACTATGATGTTTTTTTTTCTTTTTTGTTTTTTTTTCTTCCAACCAGGTGTATGGACTCTTTAAGATAATTTTATATGTATAATCCGGATATGTAATGATGAATGTACAATCCAAGTGAATTTAGTTTTGTATTACTGGAGGAATGTCAGTATATTTGTATTTGTTTGGTTTTTACAATAAAAATTGCCCCTATGTACAAGAATAGAACTACTATAATACTGCTCCTATGTACAAGAATATAACTACTATAATACTGCTCCTATGTACAAGAATATATCTACTATAATACTGCTCCTATATACAAGAATATAACTACTATAATACTGCTCCTATGTACAAGAATATATCTACTATAATACTGCTCCTATATACAAGAATAGAACTACTATAATACTGCTCCTATGTACAAGAATATAACTACTATAATACTGCTCCTATGTACAAGAATATATCTACTATAATACTGCTCCTATATACAAGAATCGAACTACTATAATACTGCTCCTATGTACAAGAATATAACTACTATAATACTGCTCCTATGTACAAGAATATAACTACTATAATACTGCTCCTATATACAAGAATAGAACTACTATAATACTGCTCCTATGTACAAGAATAGAACTACTATAATACTGCTCCTATGTACAAGAATAGAACTACTATAATACTGCTCCTATGTACAAGAATATAACTACTATAATACTGCCCCTATGTACAAGAATAGAACTACTATAATACTGCCCTATGTACAAGAATAGAACTACTATAATACTGCCCCTATGTACAAGAATATAACTACTATAATACTGCTCCTATGTACAAGAATATAACTACTATAATACTGCTCCTATATACAAGAATAGAACTACTATAATACTGCTCCTATGTACAAGAATAGAACTACTATAATACTGCTCCTATGTACAAGAATATAACTACTATAATACTGCCCCTATGTACAAGAATATAACTACTATAATACTGCCCCTATGTACAAGAATAGAACTACTATAATACTGCTCCTATGTACAAGAATAGAATATACTATAATACTGCCCCTATGTACAAGAATATAACTACTATAATACTGCTCCTATGTACAAGAATTAACTACTATAATACTGCTCCTATGTACAAGAATAGAACTACTATAATACTGCCCCTATGTACAGATTAATACTTAATACGCCCTATGTAGAATATAACTACTATAATACTGCTCCTATGTACAAGAATATAACTACTATAATACTGCTCCTATGTACAAGAATATAACTACTATAATACTGCTCCTATGTACAAGAATAGAACTACTATAATACTGGCCCTATGTACAAGAATATAACTGCTATAATACTGCTCCTATGTACAAGAATAGAACTACTATAATACTGCTCCTATGTACAAGAATAGAACTACTATAATACTGGCCCCTATGTACAAGAATCTAACTACTATAATACTGCCCTATTACAAGAATATAACTACTATAATACTGCTCCTATTACAAGAATATAACTACTATAATACTGCTCCTATTACAAGAATATAACTACTATAATACTGCTCCTATGTACAAGAATATAACTATATAATACTGCTCATATAATACAAGAATATAACTACTATAATACTGTTGTCACTATGTGTCCAGTTTTATGGCGTTTTCTTGCTTTGTCTTTCTGGCTTCTGGCATTCGTCTTCTCGGCTGGATAGAAGATCAGGTTTCCATGTGGCGGTGGAATTTTCCAGTCTTGTGGTTGCTGATGATGGGAGTAATTAGCTGTGATCACAATTTATTAGTAGATGTAAATATTCGCTCTCAGTGACTGTGATTTTTCGGATGATCGGTCGTCTATTACAATGAGGACATATATCAGATGTGTGAGGCCACAGTGTCCCAGCCACCCATGACCGGCGCTCCATCCAGCCACATTCTTGCAGCCAGCATGGAGGGGGCTGGTGTGGGGGCTGCTGATGATGATGGGTTCTCGCCATCATCTTCTTTGCTTCAGGATTCTGGAAAATATTAGTGACAACCATTGTGTTGATCCTGACTTCTCCAGACCTGGTTGTCAGCCAGCATTAACAGGAGGGAGACATGGATGTTATAACCTGCAGGCAGTGGTGGTATAATGAGGGGAGTCTCCTGATTGGGGGAATGCACCTGTCACCGAGGAGCAACACACCAGAAAACAAGCCGACGCCTTCCTGATGGACCCCCCCCTTCCCCCCCCCGGAAATGCCCCCCCAACAGCAGAGAAATGACCTGGATCTATGAGACCTGTCATTACAGAGATAAGGAGCAGATCCCTCCCAGGGAGTACATATGAGCCAGAGACACGTTATTCATTTACTCACTTATATAGCGCCATCATATATAGGAGCTCACAATCTGTATTACCGATCAGTATGGCGTATGGGAGGAAATGGAGAAAGCCCACGAGAACACGGGGACAACACACAAACTTCTTGTAGATGTCCTTGGTGGCATTTGATGCAAGGACCCCAGCACTGAAAAGCAACAATGCTAACCAATGAGCCGTTATGTGCTAATTACTGAGCCACTGTGTTACAGTGCTAACCATTTAGACACTGTGCTAACCACTGAGCAACTGTGCAATAATCTCTGAGCCAGTGTATGCTGACCACTGCGTCACATACAGTTCTAACCACAGAGCCACTTTGTTCTAACCAATGAGAAATTAAGTGCTAACCACTGAGTCATAATGCATTAATCACTGAGCCACTGTGTGGTTAATTGAGTCACGATACAGTGCTAACTATTGAGCCACTGAGCAATTTATTGCTAACCACTGAGCCATTGTGCACTAATCACTAAGCCACTTTGTGCTAAACATTGAGTCAACATACAGTGTTAACCACTAATCCACTGTGTGCTAATCACTGAGCCACTGTGTGCTAACCATTGAGTCATACAGTGCTAACCACTGCAGGCTAACCGTTGAGTCACTGTACGATGCTAACCACTGAGCCACGCTGTGCTAATCATTGAGTCCCCTTATAGTGCTAACCACTGAGCCAATGAGTGCTAACCACTGAGCCAATGAGTGCTAACCACTGAGCCACTGTGTGATAACCATTGACTCACCATATAGTGCTAACCACTGAGCCATTGTGTGCTACCCGCTGTGCCATTGTCTTGGTAGGCAGACAGACATGAAATAGATAAGTAGATAAAGGTGACGGATATTACCGCTTCCCTCTTGCACTGCAGTATGGGGCTGCATTACTTAGGTGCAGATGTGGATGCAGTTTCTGCCTGTAGGTGTCTCCTGGGCGGTGTGTCTGATACGTAGATGATGGATTTGCCCTGTGATTAACCCCCATTATCTATCATAAATTGCCACTCCTTTCAGCCCACAGAGCAGCCGCTCGCCCCCCCACGGTAATAATAAAGGGGGCTCCCACCATAGATCCTACAGGGTGACGTGTGACAGCATCTGTGTGGGGGTGCAGAGCCAGGTGATGGGACCCCGCATAAGAAGACACCAGTAGTATAAGGGTCCGGTTTCAAATGAAGCATTGGGGTCCCAGAGTTTTATGTTTCATCTCTGGGTGGAAGGAACAGGACGAGCACCAGGACCCTGCTGTATTTAGACGTAGTTACATGTGATTCCACACACGTTTCATGTGATTCCACGCACGATACATGTGATTCCACGCACGCTACATGTGATTCCGCACACATTACATGTGATTCCGCACACATACACTACTTCCAGACACCTTACATGTGATTCTGGACACATTACATGTGATTCCGGCCATGTTACATGGGATTCCGCACACGTTACATGTGATTCCGGCCATGTTACATGGGATTCCGCACACGTTACATGTGATTCTGGCCATGTTACATAGGATTCCGCACACGTTACTTGCGATTCCGGCCATGTTACTTGTGATTCCGGCCATGTTACATGGGATTCCGCACACGTTACTTGTGATTCCGGCCATGTTACATGGGATTCCGCACACGTTACATGTGATTCCGGCCATGTTACATGGGATTCCGCACACGTTACTTGTGATTCCGGCCATGCTACATGGGATTCCGCACACGTTACTTGCGATTCCGGCCATGTTACTTGTGATTCCGGCCATGTTACATGGGATTCCGCACACGTTACTTGTGATTCCGGCCATGTTACATGGGATTCCGCACACGTTACATGTGATTCCGGCCATGTTACATGGGATTCCGCACATGTTACTTGTGATTCCGGCCATGTTACATGGGATTCCGCACACGTTACATGTGATTCCGGCCATGTTACATGGGATTCCGCACATGTTACTTGTGATTCCGGCCATGTTACATGGGATTCCGCACACGTTACATGTGATTCCGGCCATGTTACATAGGATTCCACACACGTTACTTGTGATTCCGGCCATGTTACATGGGATTCCGCACACGTTACATGGGATTCCGCACACGTTACTTGTGATTCCGGCCATGTTACTTGTGATTCCGGCCATGTTACATAGGATTCCGCACACGTTACTTGTGATTTTGGCCATGTTACTTGTGATTCCGGCCATGTTACATGGGATTCCGCACACGTTACTTGTGATTCCGGCCATGTTACATGGGATTCCGCACACGTTACATGTGATTCCGGCCATGTTACATAGGATTCCGCACACGTTACTTGTGATTCTGGCCATGTTACTTGTGATTCCGGCCATGTTACATGGATTCCGCACACGTTACATGGATTCCGGCCATGTTACATAGGATTCCGCACACGTTACTTGTGATTCCGGCCATGTTACATGCGATTCCGCAGACGTTACATGGGATTCTGCACATGTTACATGGGATTCTGGCCATGTTACATGGGATTCCGCACACGTTACATGTGATTCCGGCCATGTTATATAGGATTCCGCACACGAACACGTTACTTGTGATTCCGGCCATGTTACTTGTGATTCCGCACACGTTACATGGGATTCTGCACATGTTACATGGGATTCCGGCCATGTTACAGGGGATTCCGCACACGTTACATGTGATTCCGGCCATGTTTCATAGGATTCCGCACAAGTTACTTGTGATTCCGGCCATGTTACTTGTGATTCCGCACACGTTACATGGGATTCTGCACACGTTACATGGGATTCCGGCCATGTTACATGGGATTCCGCACACGTTACATGGGATTCCGGCTATGTTACATGGGATTCCGCACACGTTACTTGTGATTCCGGCCATGTTACATAGGATTCCGCACACGTTACATGTGATTCCAGCCATGTTACATAGGATTTCCGCACATGTTACATGGGATTCCGGCCATGTTACATGGGATTCCGCTCACGTTACATGTGATTCCGGCCATGTTACATGGGATTCCACACACGTTACATGGGATTCTGCACACGTTACATGGGATTCCGCTCACGTTACATGGGATTCCGCACACGTTACATGTGATTCCGGCCATGTTACATGGGATTCCGCACACGTTACTTGTGATTCCGGCCATGTTACATGGGATTCCGCACACGTTACATGTGATTCCGGCCATGTTACATAGGATTCCGCACACGTTACTTGTGATTCCGGCCATGTTACTTGTGATTCCGGCCATGTTACATGGGATTCCGCACACGTTACTTGTGATTCCGGCCATGTTACATGGGATTCCGCACACGTTACATGTGATTCCGGCCATGTTACATGGGATTCCGCACACATTACTTGTGATTCCGGCCATGTTACATGCGATTCCGCAGACGTTACATGGGATTCTGCACATGTTACATGGGATTCTGCACACGTTACATGTGATTCCGGCCATGTTATATAGGATTCCGCACACGCACACGTTACTTGTGATTCCGGCCATGTTACTTGTGATTCCGCACACGTTACATGGGATTCTGCACATGTTACATGGGATTCCGGCCATGTTACATGGATTCCGCACACGTTACATGTGATTCCGGCCATGTTTCATAGGATTCCGCACAAGTTACTTGTGATTCCGGCCATGTTACTTGTGATTCCGCACACGTTACATGGGATTCTGCACACGTTACATGGGATTCCGGCCATGTTACATGGGATTCCGCACACGTTACATGGGATTCCGGCTATGTTACATGGGATTCCGCACACGTTACTTGTGATTCCGGCCATGTTACATAGGATTCCGCACACGTTACATGTGATTCCAGCCATGTTACATAGGATTCCGCACATGTTACATGGGATTCCGGCCATGTTACATGGGATTCCGCTCACGTTACATGTGATTCCGGCCATGTTACATGGGATTCCGCACACGTTACATGGGATTCTGCACACATAGTTATTAAGGTTGAAGGAAGACTTTAAGTCCATCTAGTTCAACCCATATCCTACCCTAACCTGCCCTAACATGTTGATCCAGAGGAAGGCAAAAAAAAACCCCAAGTGGCAAACAGTAAGCTTCACATTGGGAAAAAAATTCCTTCCCGACTCCACATACGGCAATCAGACTAGCTCCCTGGATCAACGCTGTATCTAGGAAACTAGTGAATATAGCCTGTAATATTATACTTTTCAAGAAAGGCATCCAGTCCCCTCTTAAATTTTAGTAAGGAATCACTCATTACAACATTAGACGGCAGAGAGTTCCATAGTCTCACTGCTCTTACAGTAAAGAATCTGCATCTGTGATTATGGCTAAACCTTCTTTCCTCCAGACGTAGAGGATGCCCCCTCGTCCCCGTCACAGGTCTAAGAGTAAAAAGATCATTAGAAAGGTCTTTGTACTGTCCCCTCATATATTTATACATTGTAATAAGATCACCCCTAAGCCTTCGTTTTTCCAAACTAAATACCCCCAAGTGTAATAACCTGTCCTGGTATTGCAGACCCCCCAGTTCTCTAATAACCTTGGTCGCTCTTCTCTGCACCCGCTCCAGTTCAGCTATGTCTTTCTTATACACCGGAGACCAGAACTGCACACAGTATTCTAAGTGTGGTCGCACCAGTGACTTGTATAGAGGTAAAATTATGTTCTCCTCATGAGCATCTATGCCTCGTCTAATGCATCCCATTATTTTATTTGCCTTGGCAGCAGCTGCCTGACATTGGCCACTAAATGTGAGTTTGTCGTCCACCCATACACCCAAGTCTTTTTCAGTGACAGTTTTGCCCAGTGTTTTACAATTAAGCACATAATTATACATCTTATTTGTTCTACCCAAGTGCATGACCTTACATTTATCCCCATTAAAGCTCATTTGCCATTTATCAGCCCAAGCTTCTAGTTTACATAAATCCTCCTGTAATATAAAATTATCCTCCTCTGTATTTATTACCCTGCAGAGTTTAGTGTCATCTGCAAATATTGAAATACTACTCTGTATGCCCCCTACAAGGTCATTAATAAATATGTTAAAGAGAAGCGGCCCCAATACTGACCCCTGTGGTACCCCACTGCTAACCGTGACCCAGTCCGAGTGTGCTCCATTAATAGCCCACCTTTGTTTCCTATCCATGAGCCAGTTCTTAACCCACTTACACATATTTTCCCCTATCCCCATTGTTCTCATTTTATGTATCAACCTTTTGTGTGGCACTGTATCAAAAGCTTTTGAGAAGTCCATGAACTTACGTTACATGGGATTCCGCTCACGTTACATGGGATTCCGCACACGTTACATGTGATTCCGGCCATGTTACATAGGATTCCGCACACGTTACATGTGATTCTGGCCATGTTACATAGGATTCCGCACACGTTACATGTGATTCCGGCCATGTTACATGGGATTCCGCACACGTTACATGTGATTCCGGCCATGTTACATGGGATTCCGCACACGTTACATGTGATTCCGGCCATGTTACATGGGATTCCGCACATGTTACATGAAATTCTGCACACGTTACATGTGATTCTGCACACGTTACATGGGATTCCACACACGTTACATGTGATTCCGGCCATGTTACATAGGATTCCGCACATTTTACATGGGATTCCGCACACGTTACATGTGATTCCACACACGTTACATGTGATTCTGCACACGTTACATGTGATTCCACACACGTTACATGGGATTCCGCACACGTTACATGTGATTCCGCACACGTTACATGTGATTCCGGCCATGTTACATGTGATTCCGGCCATGTTACATGGGATTCCGCACACGTTACATGTGATTCCGGACATGTTACATGGGATTCCGCACACGTTACATGTGATTCCGCACATCGTTACATATGATTCCGGCCATGTTACATGGATTCCGCACACGTTACATGTGATTCCGGCCATGTTACATGGGATTCCGCACACGTTACATGTGATTCCGGCCATGTTACATGGGATTCCGCACACGTTACATGTGATTCCGGCCATGTTACATGGATTCCGCACACGTTACATGTGATTCCGGCACATGTTACATGGGATTCCGCACACGTTACATGTGATTCCGCACACGTTACATGTGATTCCGGCCATGTTACATGGGATTCCGCACACGTTACATGTGATTCCGGCCATGTTACATGGGATTCCGCACACGTTACATGTGATTCCGGCCATGTTACATGGGATTCCGCACACGTTACATGTGATTCCGGCCATGTTACATGGGATTCCGCACACGTTACATGTGATTCCGGCACACGTTACATGTGATTCCGCACACGTTACATGTGATTCCGGCCATGTTACATGGGATTCCGCACACGTTACATGTGATTCCGCCAGTTACATGGGATTCCGCACACGTTACATGTGATTCCGGCCATGTTACATGGGATTCCGCACACGTTACTTGTGATTCCGGCCATGTTACATGTGATTCCGGCCATGTTACATGTGATTCCGGCCATGTTACATGGGATTCCGCACACGTTACATGTGTATTCCGGCCATGTTACATGGGATTCCGCACACGTTACATGTGATTCCGCACACATGTTCCATGTGATTTCCGGCCATGTTACATGGGATTCCGCACACGTTACATGTGATTCCGCACACGTTACATGTGATTCCGCACAGTTACATGTGATTCCGGCCATGTTACATGGATTCCGCACACGTTACATTGTGATTCCGGCCATGTTACATGTGATTCCGCACACGTTACATGTGATTCCGGCCATGTTACATGGGATTCCGCACACGTTACATGTGATTCCGGCCATGTTACATGGGATTCCGCACACGTTACATGTGATTCCGCACACGTTACATGTGATTCCGCCATGTTACATGTGATTCCGGCCATGTTACATGGGATTCCGCACACGTTACATGTGATTCCGGCCATGTTACATGGGATTCCGCACACGTTACATGTGATTCCGGCCATGTTACATGGGATTCCGCACACGTTACATGTGATTCCGGCCATGTTACATGGGATTCCGCACACGTTACATGTGATTCGCACAGTTACATGTGATTCCGGCCATGTTACATGTGATTCCGGCCATGTTACATGGGATTCCGCACAGTTACATGTGATTCCGGCCATGTTACATGGGATTCCGCACACGTTACATGTGATTCCGGCCATGTTACATGGGATTCCGCACACGTTACTTGTGATTCCGGCCATGTTACATGGGATTCCGCACAGTTTACATGTGATTCGGCCATGTTACATGGGATTTCGCACACGTTACTTGTGATTCCGGCCCATGTTGCTCATGGGATTCCGCACACTTACTGTGATTCCGGCCATGTTACTTGTGATTCCGGCCATGTTACATGGGATTCCGCCATGTTTCTTGTGATTCGCCATGTTACTGTTCTGCATTCTGGATTCGGCCATGTTACTGTGATTCCGGCCATGTTACATGGATTCGGCACATGTTACTTGTGATTCCGGCCATGTTTCTTGTGATTCCGGCCATGTTACATGGGATTCTGCACACGTTACTTGTGATTCCGGCCATGTTACTTGTGATTCCGCACAGTTACATGGATTCCGGCCAGTTACTTGTGATTGGCCATGTTACTGATTCCGGCCATGTTTCTTGTGATTCCGGCCATGTTACCTGGGATTCTGCACACATTACTTGTGATTCCGGCCATGTTTCTTGTGATTCCGCCATGTTACATGGGATTCTGCACACGTTACTTGTGATTCCGGCCATGTTTCTTGTGATTCCGGCCATGTTACATGGAATTCTGCACACGTTT